>JAQGBB010001485.1:0-13333 GCA_034691745.1 Prismatolaimus dolichurus
CCTAAAACCATAAAAAAATACCATTTTTAATTTTCAAAAATTCAAATCGACTTTTAGGATGCAATGCACAAACCTTTGCAACGCGTAGTCTCGCGCCTGGTGAAAACAAAATTCGGCGGCGCCAAGTGTGCCCCAGCCGATGCCGTAGCGAGCGCTGTTCAAACAGCCAAAGGGACCCTTTGAAAATAAAAATAATAAAATAGTTTTTTTACTTTAAAAATTTATCTAAAAATATTTTATTTAATAATAAATTAATAAAATAAGTTATTTTGGTCTACCGCAATAAATTTAGCTAAAAATATTTTATTTACTAATAATAATTTATTTATTGTGTACGGCAATAAAATAGTGTTGCCTACCTACCGCAAGTCCTTTGGCATTGGGCAGCATATTCTCGGCGGGAATCTCGACGTCGTCCATCGCAATCTGACCTGTACTGCTGGCGCGCAAGCTAAACTTGCCCTCAATTTTTGGCGCCGACAATCCGCGAGTGCCCTTGTCGATGAGAAATCCGCGAATAGCACCCTTGTCGCGGTCGCAACGCGCCCACACAAGGAAAACGTCGGCTACCGGAGAATGTGTTATCCTAAAGCCACAAATAACCAATAGTTATATATAAATGCATACAAAAAATTGACAAAAATTAAATAATTAACATAAATTAATTAAAGTGAGTCTAACTGCTCACCATGACTTACTGCCCGAAAGGGTGTACGTTTTGCGCTGTTCACTCCAGCGCGCCTTTGTCTCCATACCAGCCGGATTGCTCCCTACAGTAGAAAATTAGTCAAGCAATAAATCGAAACCATGGACAAAAAACTGGTTTTCAGCGCACCGTGATTGGGCTCCGTAAGACCAAAGCATCCAACAATTTCCCCGGAAGCTAAATCGCGCACAGTAGGGGCAAGCGTTAAATTATCGATTTTTCCGCCAAACCTAGTCGAGGAAGGTATTTCTTCTTCTGTTCCTCGCTGCCATACGTGTAGATTGGCCACATGACGAGCGAACTCTGAACGCTCATCGACGATCGATAGGCGCTATCGACACTGAAAAGCAGAAACTATTTATAAACTGGGAGAAATCAACGTACAAAACAAAAAATCAATAAAGGTCCGCTGTACCTACAGAGCAAAAAGAAAACAAACAAAAGCGAACAACTGCCAAAAAAGACCCACACCGTTCAATCTCGCGTGCGATAAGGCCGTACGCCACCTCAGAAGCACCCGCACAACCGTAACCCTTGATAACGGGACCGAGAATGCCAAGCTGACCCATTTCGCTTAGAACGGAGCGATCGTGCGCTAAAGAAGAGCGCGACGCATCGTTAAAAATACAACTCATTTGCGCTGATCGATGAAACCGAAATGAAAATTATTGAGAATTCAGCGTACTTCCTTGTCGATTTGCCTCCAAGATGCGCGGCATTAGCTTTTCGTCGCAGAAGACGCGAACCTGGTCACGCATTTGCCGTTCGTCCTCCGTTAGCTGCGAGTCGAGGTCGAACGCATCTTTGTAGTTGAACTCGGGCGCCGGCTTTCCCTTGTCGGCACCTAGCACGAATGCGCTCTGGTGCAAGCCTCTTGAGATACTTTTAGGCAGGCGCGCGAAGAAAGCCGCTGATAATCGCACTAAGTTCGTTGTCATGATAGAATGATATGGAAAATGAAAGTGCTTTTTACGAAATGGAAATTTTATTTTTGGAAGGCAGCTGCTTTTGGAAGGTTCTTTCCATGGACAGCGTACAAAGGCGTAAAAAGAAGATGTAAGTGTTCATCGAGGAGCACACCGTTATTGTGATAGTACAGCTACACTGCAGTTTGCTATCGATGATATCAGCTGACGCGGGAACTTGAACGGGATGGCAACGCAGCCAATCCGTGATACCGGCAACTCCCTTTTAGTCCCTTTACTATCGAGAGAGACAAATTTATCCCTCGATTTTGTACAAATTGCCTGCAATGTAAACACTGATTGCTGTCGATAAGGGATTGCGATACCAAAACTTTGCACTGAAAGCTCTCGACAACAAAGGGATTTCAACATGGCGATTTTGAAAATCCCATGTCACGAATAAAATTTGACCAAAGCTTAATTTCACAATTAAAGCTTCAGTCGCGGCTAAGCACCGCACCTTCGAGTGGGACACGGTCCCACTACGATGGCGAAGGCCATGATTGATTGTTTGACTTTCTGAGATAAATTCGATAGGTCTTTTGGACTTGATTCCTGCAAATTGCTATATAGCTAATAAAAGGCTCCTCTTCACACAAGATATGTTTACATCAATCCAAAACATCAAAAACGAACAGCGCAAGGCGGGTAATTTACATAAAGCAATGCGTATGGGCACGCAAAAAATTCACTGAAAGTTGCTGTGCTAGCTAACATGATTCCAAAACCAACAGGAAGTCACTAAAAACTGACACCTTACGATCTTTTGAAAAGATAATCTGTATTGTAAATTGCAGCGTCTCGGAATTTTCGGCGCGATACCACAACAGTGCAAAACCGCAACGGTGCAAAATCACAACGGTGCAAAACCGTGACGGTGCAACTTACTCCCCGTAAAAAGCTAGAGTTTTAAAACCATGATTTTCACTCTATCCCTGCATGTGCAGTCTGCGCCTTCTGCGGACGTGTACAACGCGTAATCTGTGTGGAGGAAAACGTATTACGGTAATTTTTACGTTTTTAGACTTTATTAACGAAATTTCGCGTTTTTAGGCTCACTGACGAAGTCAGTAAACCTATTGCGGTGGGACGTGTCCGTATATATGTATGTATGTATGTATGTGCACTATATCGTTCGCAAGAAGCAAGCTAGCGGGCTCAAATTTGATGTGCTCATTCCCGACAGCCGTAGTTATCGTTACGCATAGGTCGCTGGTCGAATACAAAACCGATTTTCCGTTTTTTAAAATTAAATTGATATCACCTATTCAGCAATACAATAATGACTGTGTAACTAGACGGATGACTTGTGGCGGAATTCTTTGACTTGTGGCGGAATCGGAATTTTGTAACTAGAAACTTTCGCGTCTTTTTCGCCAGCCAATCACAGAAGAGCCGCCATTTTCAGGCGGCAGTCGCCATATTTTGGTCGACCAATCAGATGCATCCTCGTGGTCACGTGCTGCGTTGGCATGCAGAAAGATGACTTGTGGCAGAATTATTTCGCCACATTTTTTTTTCTAGTTACACAGTCAATATGCACTTTTAGAGGTGGTAAACGTTGGTCCCATAGCGCAGTGGTAAACGCGTCAGTCTAATAAATCGAAGGTCGTAAGTTCGAACCCTGCATTCAGCAACAAATTTTTGCATTTTTTTCCTTTTTTTATGAAGCAAGGGACGTTGAATTTTTTGTCGAAAATCTGTTTTTGAACTCGGTGAACCGTTTCGTTGGCGTCAGTGGGCCTCGAGGATCGGTACGTCCAACTTGTTTAACCCGTCCTCTAATCGCTGCACTGTGTAACTAAAATAGGATCAGAATGCTACAGAAAAGTTGGCAACTCGAATAGCGGCTGGCAATCGGGATCAAGCAAGAAATGGTGCAATTGCGAAGTACGTATTGCGGAGACTTCTTTTTGAAATATTTTGGAGACTTCGATCACGAAAACAAACTTTCACACCTTTTGCCTTTACGTGTTTGTCATTCAGCTGGGGGAAATTGCTCAAATACGCCGAGAATTCAACCAATGGCAATCGGTTTACTGTCAAAGGAATACCGCTGATGGACTACCTTCAGCGGGAACAGCTGCCGCGGAACCAGGTCAGGATCGGAAACGCGAAAACTAGCAGCAGGATGAACGTTTCTGTAACGTACGATGCTTTGAAGGACAAAAGAAAGTCAAACCCGGAAACAGCAGCGAGCAGCTCCACAGCGTCGGTACCACAGCGTGGAGAGAGGAAAACTGATGTCCAGCCAAAACGACTGCGCACTGAACGCTGCTGAGTACGAGCTGCGAACATAGGAGCGGGCCGCACTTGCTAAGACTCTTGCTCGGACAGGTGAAGGTCCGCATTTTCGAGCACGTAATTTTAGTGTTACGGATCATTCATGCATGTAATGTGATTGCGAATATACGTAGAAGCGATGACTATCTACACTAGCAGCAGTATGAACGTTTCTGTTGTCACTACATATTATAGGGCTGGTAGTTGGGGGGGGGGGCAAAAAATTTGCTCCCCTCATGCCCCATGCGGCCATCATTTTGCCCCATTTCCGCGCACGCCTTAAAAATAGAGTAATTTTAGGGCAAGGGGTAACTAGGGTAACTTTTAGGGTAGTTTTAGGAAACTAGGGGTATTTTGGGGCAATTTTTAGGATATTTGAGGGTAATTTTCACTAAAAAATTTTACCTATACCAGAAAAAACCTCTTGAGAAAAAAGCTCGTTGGTAGATGTGAAGCATTTTTAAAAATTTGTTTTGTGGGGCATGGGTCGAGGGCTCCATGGGGGGCTCGCCCCATACTATCAACCCTCATATTATGCAACGTTTCTGTCGATCGCGGTGAGCTCACGAAAGTGACCTGCATCGGTCACGGAGAGCCAAAAATCACCGATCTATGTTGGCAACTATCTTAGGCTTCTGCAGCTAGCTTGTTTTGGGCTGCTTTGTTTTTTTACAACTTTTTTACATGTACTTAGAAAATTTACACGTGTTCGTACATGGATGTGCACTGTATTAGTGTGTTCGTTCTTGCGTTCGCTGGATCGGGTCTGCCTATTGCAATGCAATTGTCTTCAAAACGTCGAAGCTGGTAAAGTAGCTGAAAAGTTTGTTCTGCTGTCGTAAGTTTTGTTTGATTGTTTGTTTGTTTTGTTTGAAGCTTTGTTTTTATTATTTTGTTTGCCATTGCACTAAGTCTTGCAACCTGTCGCATATGACTGCCTCTGCGTCTTGCCGATGCCGGCAGATGCGTCGAAGTTTATACTCACTCGTATACGCAAGCGCAATAAACAAAGAAAATGCCAATTTAAAAGTCCAGTAAAATTATTGAAACCTTTTATGTCCCGAATCGAAGCCTATATCGCTTCCGTCTCCAACCATTAATAAATATATCGGCATCCTAGTTCTCGACAGTCTGTCCCTTATCTTCACCGGCATCATATATCGCGACGAAAGTGGCCACGACTCTGCCCATCATCGAAACGAGAAGTCCCTCTCCCGATGGGTGCCTCTGTTAGCATAGCTTAGCCGATGCCCCGTTCTTCATTAACACCGTCCACACGACAATCGGGTATGGACGCGTCTACCCCACAGCGATTGGGGAAAGCGCTTTATTAGCCTCTGTGCTATCGTCACAATCCCACTGGTTGTTCTCGTTGTCGGTAAAATCGGAAATATTTTCCAATCCCTCGTCGAGACCACGTGGAATAGCGTCCGAGAGCGACGCGGTCGGTCTATGAACTTCTACGCTTCGGTCGACCGGGACGGGCGAAGGTTACGGTATGAGAAGTTCGGCGATCGAGCTATCTTGGCATCCTACTCGCATGCTATTGTTGTTGATTCAAGCAGCATGCCTTCTGGCTTTACCAGATTTCTTGTTTTGAGAAGCTCTCTGACCCAAGGCACTTGTTTAGTGATACAAGTCCTAGTCGTAAGGGAAACGCGCTTTTAATCGTGGGACATACCAAGCTGACTAAGTAACCTCTTCTTTAGAAGACGTTTCCTTCTCATAAAACAAGAAAAGGCGATTGGTTTTACCGTCATACAGGATTTTAGCGTCATATAGAAAATCACCAATCATTCGGTTGCACATAACTTGTAACTCTATATGGAAACACACGAGTTTGAAGAGAGCGGTAGGTCGAAAAGCGCTTATATAACATGCTCACAGCTACCAAAACGTTTTTAAAGTATTCACCTCAAATGGAAATTTGCCAACTGTAATGGTCTGCATGAGCTGAAATTTGCCAACTGCATGGGCTTCAAACGCTCAAATTGGCAGAGTATCGGGTAGTATTGGATTCAATATATTGTACTGCAGCACGTTTGAAGAAGACTGGTGTGGTTGAAAATTCGCCCACTAATTGTCCGCAACGCTGCAAAAGACGTACCGTTTTTTCTCGCATTTAAGCCAGTACGCGTAGATGGCGCTTTTTGGATGCATGGATGGTTGCATCAACCCACAAGTCCGACGTACCGATCCTCGACGGCCACTGATGCATCGGCACGGTGCCGACGGACCTGAAATCACTTGACACAAAACCGTCGATGACATGAAATTTTAACCCAACTATAAGACAAAAACGGAGACGCTAACGTCACGAAAGATGGTAATGTCAGTCGAGCAGGAACATATAAATAAGCATACTGGCTGCTTATAACAAGAACAGTGGAAGTAGAGTTGAAAACGCACAGCAGAGCACTGGTCTTATTTATTATGCCGTGGCACACTCCACTGGCCGGTTGGTACACTCCATTGGCCAGTTTGCACACTCCATTGACCAGTTGGTACATTCCGTTGCTTGCAATGCGACCAGGCAAAAAGAGTGCGCACAGGCACCCCGCTACTGCCGTGAAGGACATAAACATATGACGTCACCATTGGGTTTGGGACATTTTTGGGTCCAGAAGCCGAACCAGTGGACCGATTTGGCTGGTTGAAAAACTTGATTCCTACTTTTGACCAGTGAACCTCTGCCAAGTTTCAGCCCGCTAGCCCTCTTATTTCGAAAGTTATGATGCAGCCACATAGACACGAGCCACGGCAATAGGGACACTGACGTGCGTCAGTAGCTCTAAAAACCACCATTTTTCCGATTTCGCACGTATAGGACTTCAAAATTTTGGATCATCATCTTATCTCGAGATGGAGAAGCCCGATCGTCAAAAGCAAAGTAGCTCATGCAAACGAGCTTCGAATGTGCTATAATACTGGAATTTTTCCCGAAATAGGTTTTGAGCTTTTTCTGCAAACGTGTGTTAAAAAAGTTTATCCTACAGTGACTGCTGCAGATTGACAGATCTTAACAGAGAAAAAGATCAGAGCAATAGATATGAGAATCTCAGCAAAATGCACGCGCCAATCGTGGATGTCACGTTGCATGGATTTCCACATGGACGCACTTACTGCATCATGATCCCAGTAAAGAGTGACGTGACCTAGTGACGACCGATGCTTACGTGACATATTGATGACATTCTCAATATCGGGTTTTTCACATGGAGCTCCCTACTTTTTGAGTACACCGATAGCAAAGGTCGGTTTATGGTAGCGCCATGGACAGAATAAGTTGTGACAGTCTTTACGGTTTACGCTATTTTATAGTCTTCATGATTTACACTAGTGCGCGTAAGGCTTTGGCCACGGCAACGCCAATCTTTCTATCCAACTTTTCTAGTAGGGAGTTCCATAAGATGAAAGTTACAATCACGCTTTTCGCTGGAATATTTAACAGGGGGCTCAAAGCTAAAAAGCGGGGTTCGTAACTGTTATCCCATATGAATTACCCGATATTCCCTGGCTGAGCTTTTCAGCGTAGTATCGTGTGTTTACCATGAACGTCTTTTCTGTTGCATGCCGCTAGTCACACGCTTTACTCGTTTTGTACGGCAAGGCATTTGTTTCAAATTAATTAATTTTTTATATTTTTTGGCCCGAGGAACGTGTTGGAGTGCGAGGACTTCTGTTGCAAAAAAGTGAAAAAAAATTAATTTTTGCGAGGAATTTTGTTTCATCAAAGAAGTGAAAAAAATTTGAAACAAAATTTCTCGCACTAATTAATTATTTTTTCCGGATTAAACATGCTCGCGCATTTAAAAAAATAAAAAATCCTCGCTGAAAAACGTTTTTTTTTCAATTTTCAAACTCGAAACAAATGCTTCGCCGTAGTGTAAGCATGTACGTAGCGCGTGTACGCCTGCGAACTTGTCATTTCGTGGCGAAAAATTTTAAGAAATTGATAAATTTAGTACTATTATTGTGTTTTAGCTTGAGCAGTTGCGGTGTCGCTGCGAAATTGCAAATTACGAGGACAAGGAGCAGAAAAAATCTTATCGAAAACTGATTAAAGTTTGTTGACGGCAGACGACAATGGACAGCGTTTCCAAGTGTACTTACAGTGGTACGTGTTCTCAAAATTATAGCAAGGTGTATTCTTCCGAACGTAAAAACTAATGTTTTGCAGAGTTTGCGGCGACGCAATTCTACAATTCGGCTGTTCAGTACATTCGCGCGAATTTGCCTCGGCAGTTGCTGAGAGTGAAGCACACACTTATCTCAGACGGATTTTCCGGTGCAGCGCTCGTGGACATAATGTTTCAATTCATTCTATGCAACGCCAGCAACGGGCGTAACACTAGGCAAACGGCAATAAAGGTACTAAACTAAAATGTCCTGTCGCCCTTATAACCACGTATGATTTGTAACGTCCGTTTTTCTCGTTGCTGCGACTAGATGTGTCAGATGTTCTTATCTGCCGGCGTTGTGACCGCTATTACTGATGCCGACGATGCAGCACCTACGCTGAAGGATTCCGCCGTTCATTATTATCGCTTATCTGAGCTTGACGATGGCAAAAGGTATTTACTTTCACCACATTCATCCTTTGCTTAACCAATTATTTTTTTCCAGTGCGGCGGAAATGTCCGTCGGCCGTCTTTTCTCACGCCCATTCGTTCCCGTCGCCACATCAACGTTCGCTGATCTACGCGATCCCCGGCTATCCACTCGCGCAACCAGTCGTGACGACAGTCAAGAGTCGATAGATGTTGATCCGCCAAGTAGTGCTGGTGTTTTCGCGACACCCGATAAATTTCGCGGTTCAGATCTCGTTTCTCCGTTCAATCGTATGAGGTTTGTCGCGTTGAATTTCAGAATTAATAGTAACTCTAATGTTCGTTCTATCTATTGCAGAATTCATCCAATGTCGGGAGCACATGGTTCAGATCAACATAATGCAGTTCGGAGGCAGCGATCGGTACTTTTTATGCTATATATCCGTAGTTGACGTCACGCGTGTGCGAGCGACCAAATGGTGTATTGTTTGCTCACTAGGCAATGTACTGTATGTATATGAATTGTGTATGTAATGTAGTGTGGAACAAACCTCTGAACGGATGCACTGCGTATTTGCCTGCCTTTTCGGCGCTCAGTACTTGATTGAGTACTGTTACTCCAATAGGACGATGTGCGCTCGAATACGCCTGCAACAGCTCTGCCAGCACGAGCCGCTTTCTCGACGGTGCGACGTGTGGGCACTAATCGATTGCGCGATAACGGCAATGGTCCGCAGGTTCGACTTTCATTCAGCGACGATATGTTATTGCAATCGGACGGTAAGTCCTATTTCATGTCGTTTCCGCGGGATCGGGATTTTGGAAAAATTTGCTTTGCCGATCCCGATTTCGGCATCGGGGTCGCCAAAACCCGGGACATCCCGCGGAAACGCTGTGTAAGTTACATAAAAGCCATGTTCGCATCCGATTTACATATCGAGAAAGTTCGTCCATTTTTGGACTCATTTTTGCAGGCGATTTATCCGGCAGTATTTGCGGTAACGAAAACGTCGAACTCCTTCGCGATCTTGCACTTTCCCGTCTTCTAACACTGGTCGAAATTCCCATTCTCGATGGACTCATACACATAGAAGAACGCACGTCGGTTAATCGACCGTTCGAACAGCTCTTTCCCAATCTTGTCTCCGTTGTGAAACGAATCGCACAACGGCGCCGCAATCGGAGCAACTCACCCGGGCGGACTCGTTCGGTCGCGGCGACGGGAAACTTTAGCGGAGATGATTCGTTGTTTGCCGAGTATGTACAGTATGTTTATGTACAGTACATATAGGCGTACTACAGTGGTGCGGTTTATGCTTTCGTAGGAACGCCGATTCGTGGCTGACTGCAGCGCAGCAGTGCGCCGATGTTTCATCGTTGTGCCACACGGCATCGCAATTGTCGGCGGTGAAAACAGTCGGGACATTGAAGCGCTTGCGTCAAGCGGTTTTTAAGATTGTCGTCGACGCTCACAAGAAGGCCGGCGGAGCACTCATTCCTGAACAATACAACGACATTGTCCGTGAGGTATGTCTGCATTGTTCACGTGTAGTTGGTATATAGTGAATGCTTTAGATATACCGTCTGCAACAAGAACCACAGAAGAAGACGCGCGCTGTCGAGGCGTTGCAGTTACTCACGCTTTTATTACCGTCCGACACGCGTCTGCATTTGAAGAATATTCTCACTTTTATGCATATTGTTGGAACGGACGCCACGACGAGAGTCAGCGATGCGGTATGGATGCATGTGGGATCTATTTTATAGTTATGTACAATACTTCATACGTACTGTACATTGCGCACAAAAGAACCGCACGCATTCATTCTTCATCTTTCTCGTTCAGTGGTCGAATATGGACATCGTTTTGAACGATCTCGGTCCCGCTATCTTGCGACCAACAAACGACGATTTCTCCCGACCCCACTACCTCAAAATGCTTGAATTCATCGTCATCAACGCCCGCGAGTTATTCGCCGTCCCACCACCCGTTCGCGACGAGATGAAGCGTCGTCTCGCCAAACCCGATCGATCGCGGATGGGTGTCGGGGAGATTAGTCCACCACCGCCGGCTGCAGGTGAGTTTGATACTTTTTTTGCAGTGACATCCTTTTTTCTTGATTTGGCTTGTAGATCAGATTTATTGCGCGAGAATCAATGCGGCGGATTTGGCTGCGGATGCGGAACGCAATACGGAAGCGTCACTTGTTGCATTGGTGGAATCGGTGCTCTCGAGTACGATCATGACGTATGCGGAGAAGGAGGCGTTTATGACGCGGTTTAGAGAGGAACATTCGGGGGTTTATACACGGTATTTTTCGACTATTCGTTGGTGATTGTTTGGTGGACGAATTGTGGGACATGGTGTGCTCTTCGTTTTTGTAACGATTTTCATGGCAGGGTAATGGTATGCGATTTTCTGCTCATCTTCACTTCACTCAACGCTCTCAGGCAACGGGTTAACCTTTTTCGCGACAGGTCGTTTTCTTGTTCCTTGAATCAGTGTGCTTCCTCAGTTGATTCCTCTGTGCACGTGTAGTACAATGTAGCACGAATGTATTGTGGGCAACTTTGTTGCTGTTTCTTGGCATTGGCATTTATCTTTTTGTGTATCTCGTTTTTCGTACAAGTATTCTTTTGTCGAAGTGTTTGCGTTGAAATGAGGGCCTGATCGACTTTCTATGTAAGTCATTCTACTGTTGTATTTCCGCGTCTGAACGTAAGGCAGTGGCTACTCTGTTGTTCTTCTGACATTGCTATAGGTGGAACAAATCAGACTTGTTTTGGCTCTCCTTTTGCGTTCTACAAGTCACGTGACATCATGCCTCTGCCTGTGAAAATGCGACCTTGTATGTATCGTTTTGCGATACTTGACTCTGTTCTTTCATTTGAGTGATTTTCCGTCTGTCGGCTTGATACATTGCGACATGCACGTGAGAGATTCGTCGCTTGTTCAGCTTACGAGTATTTTTGGTCCACTATCATCCAATGTGGAATGTGGTAGTTACTCTCTGTTCGTGAACTGCGATGTGTATGCACACCTGTTTTGAGATTTGAACCTCAGCTCCGTTCACTTACGATTGCGGTCTTGCTTTGTTGATCTCTGATCTATTTTTGACTATTCCGACACTTCTCAGACAATTGTAAGCTGCTGCGGGTTTGTCCATTTGTGTCTAGCGGCAACGAGCTTCGGCTCTTACATTCGGTGAAGAGAGCTTTGTTTCGCGAGCTTCTTTTGTAGCAAGTCTGAGGAGTCACCTTTTCCTGGACGTGATTTGAGTGCTAGTATGAAACTTTACAGTGTGAAACTTGTTTGTCCTTCATTCTTTGCCGTTATATTGACTGGTGGCTATGTTTTCGTACTGTTCGTGTTTTGTTGTAGTGAGAGAGCAGTGTCGAACAAACGGTGGGAACTAGTGAAGAAATGGGAGGATACCTTTCACGTGGACTCGACGCACAAGCGAAGAAGCAGCAGGAGTTTATGCTTGAGACGCAGCGGCTACAGGCAAGCAAGGAGTTGGGGGCTCACTCGTGGAAAACATTTAGAAATGAGCTCAAATTGGCACGTTTACCCTACTTCTACACAAATTTGAAGTTTCGGGGGCCTCAAGCCTGTATGGCCCTACGCCCCTGAATTGCGGTCTCACTCTCGCCTTTTCGTTTGCAGTTAGAGAGGCAGATCCAGATGCAGAATCTCATGCGCGAGCGTCAGATGGCTATGCAGGCATGTTCCTCAATCGGGTCCCATTTTCTCTGTGTTAATCACGTTGCCGTACATTCGACTTCAGATTGCACTCTCTCGCGATCGATTTCAATGGCTATTCGGCTTTAGCACTCTCGTCTTCACCGGCGCTATGGCAAAGTGAGCTGATTTGCTTCTCGCAAGTTATCCTTGCTAACCATTTCATCCTTGCAGATACTGGCATTCAAGAGATCCCAAGTTTCTCCTCCCCATCTGGCCACTCGTCTGTCTGCTTGGTTATCAAGCGGATCTGGCCTTTTTCTCAAAGCTTGTTCGCTGTCGAGGTAGGTTCGAGAGATCAAGTGATCGTGTTCATTTCGAGTTAATCGTGTAGAAATGGCTGAGAATATTCTCGATCATGAGGCGACACTCGTTCAGATGCCGAATGGTGTGCCGACTATAGCCGAAATTGAAACGCGCAGGATCAGTGGAGATGAGGAGGCGCGCTTGACGCCGAATGAGTTCTTCCTTTGACTTGTTTCTAGTCACTATTATATTGTGTGGCTTTTGACATGGCGTGTGTATTGTACGTGTTAATCGAGTGTGGTTTTGTGCTGTTTGATTTCATGGTTGGCTTGTTTCGATAATTTATTAATGAACGCTGACATTCATGAGGGTTTTACTGTCGTGGTTGCGACTGCTCTTTATCCTTTTTCCTTTCTTTTTAAGACCGTCCTTTTCCCTTTTTCCCGAGCCGCTATGAATTTACTATTTTTCTACTTTTGCTTACTTAAAACGAAAATTTTCGCCTCGGTGTTAGCTGATATTGCTGATATCTGTGCAGAGGAAGAGTGTCCGTCTGGTCCGTCTTTCTTGCTTTCTCTTACAGCATTGCCCAGTGTCGCTCGTACGCAGGAGTCTGCAGTTATCGTTGAACTTCGTTTGTGTTACTCTCGAGCCAGTCGACTAGCCTCACTCGCCTTGTCACTTGCCACACCCTAATTGTGATGTTAGCAACTTAACATGTGTTTAGCTGCTTTGATAATCTGTCACTTTAAACTAAGTTGACTCGTTCCTGACGCGGGCGATACATCTCGTTTATCGGAGTCGAAACGTGGCGCAACCGCGGCGCGACCAGCATGTCACA
>JAQGBB010001486.1:0-13332 GCA_034691745.1 Prismatolaimus dolichurus
GACAGAGCCGAGAGTAGCAAAAAGACCATTCTCGGATTACGTAGATTCATTTTAGTTTGGAAATTTTGAAAATCGGTCAAGAAAAACTAAAATTATCGTCTGGACAGCCTGACTCACTCACTCACTCACTCACTCACATGCGACCCGGTAGCTATCTTTACTTTCGCACTACGTGCTTCAGAAGATGCAAAAACGCGTAGCTTTCGACAGAGCTAAGCAAACGTTTAAATAGAAAAGATCGATGTTTTGCTCGAATTGAATTGAAATCGACTCAATTCAATGTTGGTGGAGTGAAATCCATTCGATTATCTTCGCCCGTCCTAAAAACATATTTTTTAAACCCTAAGGTTTCGTCTATATTCAGCTTGTTTACAACCGAAAAAATTATCAGTGTTTCGGTAAACACTATTTTGCTTTTGATAATGACTTTCATACGTACAACAGACCATGTTTTATCAAGCCAATGTGAGGGAAATGACGTTAAAATTGTGACGAAAGAAAAAAGCACAGCAAACTGTACGGAGACATCCACGTATGACGTCACGTAAAAACATTACTCGCGGCGAGATCCCGTAGGGTTGGTAGTTGAAGGAAGTAAGAATTTTTGCCCTCCCCGCGGGCCCCCTGAAACGTCCCATTTCTGAGCCAAAATTTTCAATGCAAAAAATAGTAACGGTACCCCTGCTGAAATGTCGGGACACTGGTCGGGAATAAAGTGGTAAGAAGTACCCTTACTAAAAATTTTTTCATGGGAAAATATGGTCGGAAATGCACAAAAAGTGGGCACTACAGAAAAATTTCGACCGATTTCGGTAACGCGAAAAAGTTCGTAGGTAATTGGGGGACACTTCCAAAAATTTGCCGCAATGGGGGGGGGCAGCTTCAAACTACCAACTCGAGATGCCCTCCTCCCTGCGTGACGTCATAACGGTATGTTCCCTATCAAATTTCTTCTTCTAAAACTTAAATGGCACCACACGACGTGCCGCCACCTCGTCATCAACGCTAAGTCGCTTCGCGTCCCCGTGGGCGATCCGCTCCGCGAGCTGCATGACGCTCAGGTTGGCCTGACTCTTCGAGCGCGCATCGCGTCTGATTATAATGGGCGAGAGTCCCGGCTCGACCTGCACGATCGTCGTTTCGTCGCGATGGCGGCGCTCATGGTAGCCCGAGTCCGTCGACAGCTGACTATCGTTCGAGGTTCGGCTCAGATCGCGATCGACGCTGCACGATCGCTGGCTCGGATGGAGCTGAAGTGAGTGCGTCGCTCGATCGACATTATCGATTTTTCGAAGAACCTCAAAATTTTTCGGTCGATCGGGCGACTTCTGCGGCGCACTCTTGTAGAGGTCGTAGTAGGAGACGCTCGTCGGGTCGGCCTGATAGGCGAGCGCCGTCATCATCACGTGATCTGGCACGATGCCGAGCGGGCGGATCTCCTTCATGAGGACCGTGGTGGGGATGTTGTGAAATTTGATGTAGTGCAGGAAGGGACGCATCGCCCGGCTTATGGTTACGTTCGGGTCGGCGACGCCGTCTTCGGTCGGCTCGAAGGCGGCGGAATTGGTCTGGACGTAGTTGTGAACCCAGCGATCGATCGCGCGGTATTTGCAGAGGTCGCTCGCGTGAAGGAGCTCCTCGCGCGAGAGGATCAGCTCAACGACGTGCCGCGGGAGGTGAACGAACTCGGGGAGCTGGAGGACGTCGTTGGCGTTTTTGTCGATGAACTCAAGAACCTGAAGGGCGAAAAAGCTTCGTCTTTGCCTGTGACCACCATCTCCCTTTTACGATGCGACACAACGTCAGCTATCACTCCATTGGTGGAAACAATTTCTTGTAAATATGGGAAGTATATTTCAAGGTTGCAACAAATGTTAAACTCTAATTGAAAATTTCGAATAGAATTTCATCTTCAAATTCGAATTCAAAATTTTTTCCGGAATTTCAATTTTTGAAATTCAGTTTTCGATTTTCAATTTTAATTTTCAAAATTTTCGTACTTCAATTTTGCCGGAATTCGAATTTCCCGAAAACTTGATTCAAAACTTTCGAATTTCTCGAATTCGATCAAAGTTTTTTCAAATTTTTCACTCGTCTGAACTTTCAGTTTCTCGCATACATTTTCGTGTTTGTGGCACGTTGGCTATGTGCCTCGGCGTTCGCAAAGAAAGACGAAAATTGGCGCTGTCTTGTGAAAAAGTAAATCTTACGTCAGTAAATGGAGAGCAAAAATTCAGGAAAAAAAATAAAATTTCTTCGAATTTTTTGGCTTCCGAAAAATTTGTTAGGGAAAATACCAATTCCTTTAAATGTGTTAATCAAAATACGCGTCAAAAATGCCGGAATTGCTCACAGATGCTTACTTTGGGCAATTATACACGTTAAATCTGGGCTTACTCTGAGCTGCCAATGCAAAAAAATCGTGATTGCGTTTTAAAAGCGCCAGACAAAATCGCGAGTTGAGCGAACGAAAATTGGGGATTTTTTTAACGATTTTAGCAAAAATTTGGTCATTGTTTATAGAAAACTTATGTAAAAAAGCTCCGCCGTCGCAGGAAACTTAAAAAAAACCGGAGCTCCAACCGATCGCTAAAGACATTTTAATTAAATATAATTTAGACTTGTAAAATAAAAAAATTTGCAAATTGAAATCAAATTGTTTGATTAAAAAAGTTAATTAGTGCACCATATTTTTTTGTCAGTGTGCAAAAGAAAAACACCCCTTCGATCGCTCGTGTGTTCTTCTTGCTATTGTTCGGTTGTAAAAAATATAACACATACAGGTGGAAGACGTCAGATTGGTGGGGGCCTTCCATAAAAGACGTCCAGAGCTGGGGAGGGGGTGGGGTCTGGGAATTCAAATTTTTGTCGGACATTTTTTATGTTTCGCATATAAATGTCCAGACAAGCTTGGGGGAGGGGATCCAAAAATTCAAATTTTTCTCGAACATCTTTTATGGAAGGCCCCGTGGGGCAGATGCATGATCTTCAGATTTCAAAGAAAGGCCCAACTCCTCGCAGCCTCTTGGGTTTCTTTCTGGGAAAATAATACCAGGTTTAGGCAATTCATGCTAGATTTAAAGTTTCCTCTATCCTCGCTCAATTTATGTCATTCGATCTAAATTCAAATCAGTTCATTTCTCGCCGCCAATCGGCTTACTTTCTGAATAAATATTTTCGTCGACTTATACTGAATGTAGCGTTCCGCCGAGACGAGCAGGGCGCAAACGTTCTCCAGCCGAACACAGTGGAGCGAGTAGTCGACACAAACACGCCGCAGTTCATCGAGTGAAAAATGATCAGCGGCGTTCAAAAGACCTAAAAGATTGAAAAAACTTTTTTCGCAAAATTCCGCAATTTTTTCACTTTTTTCACCAAGCAACGTTCGCGCTCGAAGGACGATCGAACCGGTATGCACGTAGTCGACCAAATCTTTGAAGACTTCCGGCTCGAAGTCGTCGATCGTGACGACCATTCGCTGCTGCAACGACTGGGGTTGAACCTTTGAAGAAAAAAAGATCATTACTGATAGTACAAACAGGTGACGTAATTTCGAGGATCATTTCGCGATCAATCATTCTGGATACGTATAGGAATTATTGCAATTTACGACGACCGTCTTAGTGTAACTCCGTGAACTTCACTTTATTATATGACTTGGGAAAAGGAAATTGTGAGGCTTGTGGAGATGCAAGAAATAGATTTTTCAGAACAACAAATTTCGAATATTTTAAAATTTAACATATTTTTATAATTTTGGATAGATAGCTCGAACTTTGGAACATCATAAAATCGTAAAAATTATAATTTTTAAAACTAAAAAAATATGCTATTTTAGAAAAACTCATAGTTATGTTAGTTTATCACTCAAAAGACATAGAAAATATTGTAGACTTCGTAGTTCGTGTATCGGCATGCCAAATGTTTTTTATATTTCTCTCATTTTTGTGGTATTTTTTCATAATTTTGTCAAACTTTTTTGTTATGTTTATGTCATATTTTTGAATCGAGTAAAATTCTTAGTTTTAAGTAAATCCCATGTCCAACGATAAACGTCACGTCGTGGTTCGAAAAATCTGAAGCTAATACCTCCGCGATAGCTCCGCCTTTCGCAAACTCTCGCAACGGCGAATTCGCAATCAGCCTCGAGATCGTCTTCCGCACCGTCATCTGGCCCGCTTTCGCGCCACTCATCGGCGGCGCACGTGGGCCGTACAAAATCTTATAGAAAACCCTAAAATTTTCTCATTTTCTCATGCACGGTTCGTCCCAATTGATTCGTCCAAAAAGCCCACCTGCTTCGAATTGAGAGTATCGCTTTCACGCCATAAACTGGAACGCGTTCTTCCCCGACCAAGAACATCACGTCGCACAGCTCGGGCATTCCCGACAGAAACTTGAGGTCTTGCGAGAGCGCGGTCTTATTCTCGAACGTCTGCGCGTTCCCCTCCTCGTCGACGTCGTGTGCTTCCTCATAATTATGCGAAGCGGAAGAGAGCGACGCCGAAAGAACGCCAGACGAATCCGAAGACGAATTCGATGACAGAGTCGTCGGCTTCGACTCGCTTGTCTCCTCGGTCATCATCGGCGGTTCCACCTCGGCGGGCGGCGGAAGCTTATTCCGACGCCGCGGCTGGACGAGGGGCGGAACGCCTCCGGGCGATCGCGCGAAAAAGCGAACCGAGTTCACGAGTTTCGAACCGTCGAAGGACGCAATTTTTGGTTCGGTATGAGAAAACACGTGAGAAGTTTTTCTAGTCTGCAAGAACAATTTGATGGATCTTTGTCGCTGTCACATCGAGTTTTCGTCGCGCCTGACCTTTGTGCGCGACTAAGTCACGTGACCGTCAAGTCGTCAGTGAATTTTCGGGTACGGGCAGAAATATTCGCAAGTAATGACCACGTCGAAAATATGATCAAGAGTCAAAATTACTCACTTCCGTTCGCCCTCGCGCGTTTCAGCGACCGAAAAATGAGAGAGTCGAACGCATTTGGCTCATCCCTCTGCGTGCGAAAACCAGCGGCGTAACCAGGAATTTGCTACACGAGAGTCTCAAACCCCAATTGCTAAGGAGTACCACTTGTCACATTTTTTCGGGAAAAATCTTTCAGCCCTTAAACGGTAAGGGGTAGGTGCCCTTGTCACATTTTTCGGGAAAAATTTTCAGCCTAAATGGTAAGGGGTGCGCCTTACCACTTTTTCGACGGGGACAGCCCTCCGACCCCCCGCCTGGTTGCGCCGTTGGCGGAACAGTCAAAAAGGCGGGATAAGCGTAACTTTTACGTCGACTGATTGAATTTTTGCAAAAAACCTCTTTTTTTTCTGCGCCAAGTGAAAAAGGAATTTATCCAATTTCCCGACCGACGACTATCTGTGTCACTGGGTGCAAACAGGCGTGAATCTGTCGAAAAAGAGCAACTGAATGTTGACGTGGTCACGGCTGCCGAAAATAGATGAGTGCGCCCGCGCCGACGAGTTAATGACTAGTTGGACAAAATTAACCGAAAAACTACGTGGGTGGTACCGGATGGTTTTTTCGGCCTCGCGATAGGCGGTGGATTACGCCGATTCAGAATGGCATTTGATTGCGAAGCACCACTCGACAAGGGCTTTTGACGAATTGACAGTTTGTGCCAGTTTCGGGTCAGCCAATATTTGCGAGAGGTGTGTTTTTCTCGTAAAAGTAAAAGTTTGAAGATCGTAAAATAGACTGGTTGAAAACGTTTATCATCATCACTCGGAGCAATAAAAAATAATGATCCCTGCTGGGCTTGGAACGCTTGTCACCTCCTGGTGATGCGGAACCGGACGGAATTTTTGTGAGGATTTATTTGAGATGAAAAAAAATAGTAAATCGCTTTTTTCTGCAAAAATATTGCTACCCCGTAAGCGTAAAACGGAAACAACGACAAATGTCGCACAAAAAAACGCTTTGTAAAACGATAGAAAAATTTGAGCACTTCTAGTAGAAAACAAGACGACGCGCATGTATGAGGCCACCTCTGGAGGGGTCTTATCGAAAATGACGACGCGAATCGAGTTATCGAATCAAGTCAGTTCGATCACTGAGAATTCTTCGATTCCAACTTTCGCTACCCAGATTTCGAAGCTAAACTGTTCGACTTTTAGAACTTTGGGGTTTGGATTCGATTCGAAAAAATTTCGGCTTTGAACGTGCCGACACTGGGTGATCGAATCGCGAGTTTTGCTATGTGAAATAACGTCATACGTGCCCGTCGGCCAAAACTCAACAATCAAACCTCGGAATATAGCGAAAAAATCGTAAATTCCTAAAATTGCTATCTTCTCCCAGCTGTGAGCGCATTGGAAAACTCAACTGGTATTTTCGGGAATTTTATCCTACTCGTATGGAAGAAAGATAGAAATTGGGTCATGATGACGTCTCTTTGAGCGCCGAGCACGAGTTTTGATGGCGTTCTTGCGGAAAATCTATTTAGAGGTACATCGAAATCCGCGAACGCCCGTTTTCTACGCGCGCAGGCGGGCGAAAATCGCGTTTAGACCTAAGAAGAAAGAAATTGAGATAAGGAGTACTAAAACTCTCTGGAATCTGGCACAATCGCGTCGCGAAGGCGACAACGACAAGAGCGACTGTCGTTCGTTCGCACCCCGTCGAGTGAAAAAGAAAACAAACCACCAGTGAAAATGTATAATAAAAGTTATTGTTCGCCCATAAAGGGAGGATAATTACCGACTCCCTGCCTCTGACCGACAGCGAGCGTCTCTCGAAGTTTCGTTGACGCCGTCGGGCGGGTCCAAGGGCGCAACAAGAAATTTTTCAAATAGGAGCGGGGGCCTGACCATAATGGGTTAGCGGTATCCCTTATCGCTTTTTCGTCGGATGGTTTTCCACCTCTACCCCGACCCGTCCCTATCACTCTTCAGACTTCTTTTGCAAAGAGGTACCCTTAACACTTTTCAGCGGAACCCGTTTTCACCCCTCGCCACTTTTTCGTCGGATGATTTACCACAAGTTGCTGCCAGCCCTATTTCGCCCATTCCCATTCTTCAGACTTTTTGCAATGGTTACTCGAGGTGCCGGTACCCCTTACAACCTTTTGGGCCTATTTCCCCAGGGGTACCCCTTACCACTTTTTCGTCTTTCTTCGCAAGGGTACCCTCACCAGTTTTGGTCGAATTCTTTTCCGCACTCCTCTAGCCCTGAAGCACCTCTGGCAGCGCCACTGCGCTGGTCAGCCCGACAACGAGACGAAGTTGTGAAAAAAGTTTTTCGAGAGAAGAGTGAAAATTTGTCAACACACCGCGGGTGTGAACAAAGAAAAGAAGGGGGCAAGAAGGGAGATCGGCGACGATGATAGCGATCCATTTCTCTCAACGAAGAACGTTCGCTTATCAGTAGTTCATCTCGTGGTAAATCGCTTTCTTCCCATGCCGGGACTGTCATTGTGTCTCGCGAAAAGGACCTCTGAGAACTCTATTCTGCCGCACGGACGTCGCGGTGAAATGGGCGTTTCGATTTTCGATGGGATTTTGAAGTTTTGAGCGAAGACGGACCTGTCGGGGAATGCAAAATACGCGTTGCTCGAAAAGTGTCGTTCGAGTGGCTGAACTCTCGCTGGTAAACAATGCGGCTGGTCAGCAAACATTAGCAGCTTACGCGTAAAGGATTGGCGCGCAAGGGTCAGTCGAGGACGGCGAAAGTCGGTCGGAAGCGCTTGAAGTGACCACGGGTCGGTGTGAGCGTGGGCGACGAGAATGTAGAAGAAAATGAGAAAATTCAAAAACTTCAACTGCTTCATTTCTGAGCAATGTTGGTATGAAAGTAAAAAGATTGCTTATTTTCATGCAAAAAGTGGAACCCACTTGATTGCTCGATGCTAAATTTTCCTTCTACTTTTTTCTCTTGAAAAATAAATCAGTAAAATGACTCAAGCGTAGATCACTAATGTATTTTCTTCAAGATTTAAAAATTATCACTTTATACCAAAAAAAAATAGTAGAAAAGAAAATAAAGCAAAAATTAGACTAATAAAATTGGGCAAAAATACAATTTTATTTCAAATAATCATTCTGAAACAACATCATGGAATACATGCCTAACATTGGACGGACGCCAAGCTATGAGACGGGTTACGCAAAGATGTTCAATCACCAGAACAAAGCGATCAGCGCAACTAACTCAAACTGCCGAGGAGCTGCAGAACTAACTCGACCGTCCTATTGTTGCCGAGCATTGAATTCAACCCAAGCGCGCTGTAGCAAAACAGCGGGTCCAGAGGGGGAGGGGCCAAGGGGTTAGCCCCCCTAACACCCCGGAGGCCAAAAAGTCGTAAGGAGCCCCTCTTGCCAAAAATTCGGCCGAATCGGCCGCAGAAGAAAAAAGTGATAAGGTTGCCCCTTACCAAAAATTCGACTGGTCCGGCCGCATCACAAAAAATGACAAAAACAGGCGCCTAGCAACATGTCGAGAGTCAAAACTTTAAGATTACGGAGAGATGAGTTTGAAAATCGTCATTTTTTAAATTTTACCCTTCTGCAGGGCTGTGCCCTCCAGACCACCCGCCAGGGGCTCAGCCATCCGCAGTGGCCCCCTAACAGAAATTGCTGTACCCGCCGTTGCGTAGCGATGACTGAGTAGGTGGCCAAACGTAAACTCTTTCTCTCGAGCGAGGTTCGACCGGTTTCGGACGTCGAGATCAGCACCGGCTAAACTCGAGACTCTGCGCCGTCTGTTTGTTTGTCCTTCGCGTTTGGGGAGGCGTGCATCAATCAAGCGAGAGAGTAAGTCAATAACGGTGTTTTCAGGCGAGACTTTTAAAAAGTTGTTACGCGGCGGAGAAACTTCGCTCCAACTTCTTCTCAATGACGAAGACTCAATGGCGCCTTGCGAGAAAAAAAAAACAAAGAAAAACGTGCTGCGGAGGAACGAGAAGTCAACGGTCACCGAGCGCGAACTTGATGAATCGATAATGGGACAGCGAGCTTCTGCTTTTCACAACAATCTACTGTTGTTGGCAACTGTTAATTTTTTGTTTGCACATCTGCGAGAGGCGAGGAAGGCGATCAATCAAAAATTCGTACGTCATTTTGAGTGAAAATGTAAAATTTAAAATGAAGAATATTGTTCAAAGGCACATGAGATCGAGTTTACTACAAACAGAAACACTGAACATTCGAAAAGCGAGCGAACAAGAGAATACAATACTTACTAGAAGCCTTTCTGCACCCTGACAAGGAAAGATTCAAGCAAGTTATTTTATGAATATTACGTAACACACACCTACAGTTTCGAAACTCACGGTGGCGACAAGTCACTGTCCATTGGCTGGTTTTGCCAAAAAAGCACAAAACGTTTTCTCTACGTTGGCAGCAGATAGAGCGGTCTCGGATACACCAAAATGACGCCTCACACGGCCCTCATTTTGGTATGTCGGAAACCGTTGTATGTGCGGCCAGCATAGAGAAAACGTTTTATGAATTTTTAGCAAAACCAGCCAACGGACAGCGACTTGTGGCCACCGTGATACTTCAGACCAATTTTCTAACGCAACGAAAATTTTATTTTTTTTATCGATCAATCTAAAAACGTTTTCTGCACATCGGTGAGAGCCGTCTTGAAAGCAAAGATAACAACCACATAACTTCAATAAAGCATAAATCTATAACTATACATGCACAACGGGTCGTGTGCATCCTCCGGTCAAAAGCTTACAGCACGAATAAAACAATACCGAACAAACTCTAGATACTAACATTTCGATACCCACTACCACGCTCCATGCAAAAAATATTCGAGTATAATTTAGCAAGTTTTATCCCATAAATTATTGTAAATAAAAAAAGTTTAATTAAAATTCAATAATTAATAATTAAAATTAACTAAATTCATAAAATTAATGATTATATGTAAATTGCATTGAAAATATGGATTTTCGAAGAAATACATAGAAATTGGTTTTTTGCCGATTCTCTTACAAGTGTGAGTAGACCTGTAGAAAACGCAAGTATGGAACAATTTTTGCGATGAAAAATATTGGAAATCGATTTCGCGTGGGAATGAGCAAAAAAGCGAAACAAGCACGCTACTCTTAAGAGACCCGCGAATGCGTAAAACAAAGAACACTGAGTGCAAACTAGACGAATGGAAGTCCGTCTTCGCCACCAGAAGAAATGAGCAACCCCAGCTAAACGCCGTATGATTGAGCCTTTCATCGCTCCTTCTTCGCGCAGGCACCGTTAGATTGCGATTTGCCGACGGCGCCGTTGTGCGACGACGTAGAGGCCTCCGAGTCGGACTAAAATTAGCTTAGAATTAACAAATAAATCCTCGCTCTTTGCTGGTATTGCGCGCACCTCGTATTCACGTGTATCGCTAAGCTCTTTCTCCTTCATCTGGCCGGTTACGATTTTGTAGATGAAGATCAGGATAAACTGCAAAAGATATCGCTCGAAAATTTTAAATCTCAAATGACAAATTTCTAATGATAGTTTTAAATTTTCTTTTTCATGAAATGAAATTCTTCTCATGAAAATTAAATTTAACTTAATTTTTAATCTTTTCTAATTTTTTAAATCTCAATACTGACAAATAAATCTACAGAAAAGTTCCGAAACCGTTATCAACAAGTAATCGCAGCTGGAATCCACTGTTTTTTGCACGTTTTTTTACCAATTTATGTTTTGAGATTTCTGGTTCATCTCAATTTTCCAAGTTGAAATATTTTTTAATTTATCATTTATTTGCTTTTTTTAAGTTTTTGCCCTCTTTAAATATTTAAAATTATTTATCATTTATTTCTAAAATTTTTAGAAAATTTGCTTAAGGTGTCCGCAGTTTTCAGCAAATCTGACTGGGTGTTTTTGTACGCACATGGAACCAGTAAATATTCATAGCCAGTAAGATGAAGAGCAGAATGTTGCCGGCACCAATGAAGGGCACATCATGTGGACCGAGCATAACGGCGCCGTAGAAGCTAGTGTAAAGCGCCTTGAGCGGGTAGAGATAAAGCCGGGAGTAGAACCTAGAACGCAGCGTAGTGTGTCACGGTCAACTTATACTTGATTGGCCGTACAAAAACCACCGTGTTTTAAGAAAACACGAAAAATTTTAATGCAAAAATTTAGCTAGAAAAATAATTTTAATTTAAAAAATTCAAACAAATTTACTTAAAAATATAATAAAAAAAGTAAAAATTAAAATTAAAAATCCGAGCACGAATTAAACTGACACCATTTCGTACTTTTCCACTTAAATCCAAATCTTTTCAAGGGCAAAAAACTTTAAATTTCGTTAAACCAACAGTGGGGGTAAAGTTGCGCGGTGCCGAAGCACAATTAGTAAAACGCAGGTGGACGCGCCCTGGGCTAAAATGCCCTAAAAGTGCAAACTAACCAGCTGGTTGCGAAAAGGAAAACACCGATTCCGGCAAGAACGTCGTTGATACGATTGAATTTTTGGTCGTCGGTACGTTTGAAGTAAACGCACAACTTTGAGAACTCGAGACATATGTCTAAAAATAAAGAACGAGAAAAAATTGCGTTTCAACAACGCATAAAAATGGAAAATTGTGTCGAAAAAAGCATTGAGCGAACGTACCGGTTACGTCGTGAAGAAGGACGACGAGGCCTCCGATCGCGTGGAGCCTACAGCAAAAAGCGTCTCTAAGCTGTTAGAGCAACTGAAAGGCAAACAGCCGTCAAAGCTTGCGCCTGGGGAAACGGAATGAGAGGAGAAAATTTTCCAAAAATTTAGGCACAATTTTAATTATTAAAATTTAAATTTAATAAAAATTATTAAAATGATTATTCAAATACTTATTTCCAAAAATGGGATATAATTGAATAAAACCAATTGGATTAAGCTTTGAACGAAAATAAAAAAGTAACGGTTTCAGGAGGCTTTTTTCAGGGTCTACTATTCGAAAACTGAGACTTTGCATAGTGTCCATGAGGGCGTACCGCACAGCGTATGACATGCCGATCAGCGTCAAAGTGAGAAAATGGTGAGCTAGCATCACGTACGAATCTTTGCGCCATGCATCCTAAACGTGAAGGAGATTACGTAATACCAGACGCAGTAGATGCGTAGCGAAAACGCTTCCTATAAAAAAACTATCACGCGCGCCAAAAGTCACTGTCCATTGACTAGTTGCCTCACAATTTCAAAGCCAGATTTCTCGAGATTGGTTGAACCTGTGACGTACTCCAATGTGTCAAAATTGCGACCACTTGGCCAGATTGCGGCCCTTATTGCATCCTGCATGGATAGGATAGCTATAGGATAGCTAAGTAGTTGAAGGTCCATTATCCCCCTCTATCCACCCTCTAAAAATCGAAAGTTAGCGCACGTGGAGAGGTGCTCTAACGTGTTCCAAAGTGCTCGAAGGTGTTCCAGAGTGTTTCAGAACGCAAAAAAAAATTGGAAGTTATTTGTTGTTATAACGCAGAATGCTTTGTCGACTTTGCTGATTCCACTTGTTTTGTTATACCGGACGCCCCTGCAAGTTCAGCCAGTATCGAGAAATTTGGTTCTGAAACTGTGAGAAAACCAGCAAATGGACAGCGACTTTGGCGCGCGTGATGTAACTCCATACAAAATCAAACAAAGTAAACTTTAAAAACAAAAGTATTGAAAATATAAAATAACCCTTAATCTATACCAAATTGACAGAATTTCGCATTTTTTGTCTTCCACAAAATTTTATCAAAATTTTTATCGGCAGAAAAATTTTCAAACACCCCTCAAAAACACCTCCAATCTAACACCACTTTTGGCAGCCCGAGGTGACGAATGTCCCCTCTGTCTTGTGGAAGGCCTACCAGATGGAGCGTTGCGTAGATTGAGTGAACGTAGAACGAGCACTGAAGGATATACATGAAGTAAACGTCCCACGGAACACGTATTAGGTAGCGCCAGCCGTCCCAGAGCGACAGCGGATCGCTGAAGTACGTATAGCCCGAGTAGCACATCACGTAGACGGACGTCGCCCACAGGAACGAGTAGAAGAGGAACTTCCACGCCGCCTCGGGCACTTTTTTGCTCGGATGCTTGCCGAGGTGGCAGTGGACGGTAAGTGGCTAAAGGAGAAACATTGGAATCGATTAATAAATCGATAAAATCAATAAAAATTTGAATCAATCAAAGAGTCAAGTAGGTTATTTATGGTAAAACTGGAAACCACCTTGCAACGGCATTACTGGTCTACAGAGGAGCAACGGCGGCGCGACCCCAGTCATATCTCAGGGGCAAAAATTCAAAATTTCCAGGATCTATGGGGCAAAACTGCATTGCAAAGTTGAAAAAATATGTCGAGCAGGACCAAATAACTCTGGGACCAAAACTTAAATTT
>JAQGBB010001487.1:0-13328 GCA_034691745.1 Prismatolaimus dolichurus
CGTACGTACTTCATTTCACTGAAGTCTCTTTTTGAAGGGCTCTATTTGATCAACAAGGCTCAACGTGGATTCTTCAAGCGAACCACATGAACGGTCGCATCGGAAACCTGAACGTACTCCCCGAGCAGATGAACACCGTTAATCCGATTCTCATAATGATCTTGATTCCCCTCTTCGAGAGCATCATTTATCCACTCTGCCATCGTTGCGGCCTGCTGAAAAAGCCTTTGCAGAAGATGGCTTGCGGTGGCATCCTTGCTATCGTAAGTTTGCTGCTTTTGACTATTGTGCGATTTATGAGACCGCGATATTACTCCAAGCTTATTCGTCGCTTCTAGGTTGCTTTCATAATGTGTGGCTTCATCCAGATAGCCGTCGATAAGACGACTGTTCAGCTTCCGCCAAGCGGTCTTCAGCGCCTCACGCTGATCAATATGGGCAAAGCGGATGTTCAGTTGAACAACCTCACCGTCGGCGCCAATCGTCAGCTCACCGTCGACCTGCAGATTTCCACGTCGAATCTGAGCAGCAGCGCGAATACGGAGCATCAGCTGAGCATTCAAGACCTACTGCAAACGTCTAATCTTACGCTGATACGCTCAGAGAAGCAGGCCTACTTCGTGGTAGTCTACGATGCGAACAACTTGGCTGCCACGTCGTCGTCATCAATACAAGCGTTTAGCTTAGAGAAGACCGAAGAAGGCTTTATCACGCTCCTGGTGCCCCTTTCGCCGCAGCTCCAAAGTGAAGGCTTTAATCTCACCGTCGACGCATCGAATGGTGAATTCTACACGCCCGACGAGCATCAGCTGATCGTCGTGAAGCCAAAGCTGATCGGAAGCGGCGACTATAATCTCAAGCTCATCGCCGCGAACGGGAATGTAACGCTGGTGAAAACTTTCGTCGTGCAGACGGGCGGCAAGTACGGCGTCGCATCGACGCTCGATGCAGCCGAGATGGCCGTTCTCGTCGAGCCGAACTCGGTTTCGTTGATGTGGCAATTTGCGCCCTATCTCGTCATAACGATCGGCGAGATAATGTTCAGTATCACCGGTCTTGAGTTCTCGTACACGCAGGCGTCGGCGTCGATGAAGTCCGTCCTCTCGGCCGTCTGGCTGCTGACGGTGGCGTTCGGCAACCTCATCGACGTCATCGTGAGCGGCTCCTACGACTTTCCGTCCAAGTCGGGTGAGTCGTCTCCGCGCGTCCTCCTCGGTATAGATTTATAGGGATGTGTTTCTCAGGCGAGTTCTTCCTCTACGCGATCCTCATGGCGCTCACGATGATCGCGTTCATCCTACTTGCGTTGCGGTACGAGTACGTCGACCACGACCACGAGAGCCCGACGAACAGCGTTGAGCTTTCGTCGCCGACGAGGCCAAGCGAGAAGTCGCATCTCTTCGCAAACAGTACCATCGCCGACACTTATAGTGCGGCTGCCGAGAGTGACAGTGTGAACAGCAGTGGAAGCACCGGTCGAAAGCTGCTAAAACAGTCGTAGTTTTTCCGAAATGTGGCGTCTGGAAGTTCTGCAAATTGATCGCAAAAGTAAAATACTCTAGCTTCATATTGCTAACATGGGAACGCGCACATAAGACGTCACACACGTCTAAAGGTCTGGCCGAAGATGATGTTACGCGCTATGGCTCGTCGCTATGCACCGTCAGAAGTGAAGTCAGCTTTGAGACTCGAACGTCATATTACGCGAGCGTCCCCGTGCTAGTAAACTGAAGGATACTCACCACCGTATTTGGGTAGACCTGCTGGTATTTATTTTGCTGATATAATATACACAACTTCATCATATCATAAATACAACCTGGGTGATTTGCCTCACCTATGTGTGCAAACTGTGATCAGTGCAAAACCATTGAGTTTCTCATTTTAAAAATGCAAAATTTGCAAAGTATCTGATATTTCGTTGCATGAAGCGACGCGAACGCGACTTATGCTGACGAGTGGAACTCTTGACGATTAGACGCTTTCCGCAACAGTTGCTCGACCATTTTGGACAACCGTCTGGTGGAGCACGTCTCCGGTGCCCGATCGTACAGGCGGCGAGCGCGCCGACGATGTTGTGTGCCCTGAGCTGTTGCGTCGCTCTCGACGGTAGCTGAGTAAACTGGTTCACGTCTGGCGAGCGAGTTGAATGGATTCGAGTACTTCGTCAGTGGGCCTAAAAACAGTCAGCTCAGAAAAAAAGCACTTGCGTTTGCTAACCATCGATTGCCGCCATAAACAGCGTAACCAGAATTAGAAAGCACATGCAAATACGCTCCAAACGATCTGCTCTCAATCGCGACGCCGGGATTGGGGCTTATTTAGGAAAAAATAATCTCAATGAAAAGTCATACCGTATGTACGAATTTAACGCTATATATGTATAAATTTATTAAACACTAATATTTTTTCGAGTTTTTGTACAAGCTTTTTTAAACGAAATCCGCCTCACTACGCGGTAGACGCCGGTCGGTAAAAAAATCTCCGATATCCTCAATTAAGTCACGCATATTCTACGCTATCAAAAAATACACAGGCTCCAAACCTAGTTGGTCAGCTATTCTCGAAAGCGACAGGTATGAGAGCTTGCAGCTCAATTCATCTTTACCATCACTAAGCTGCTGCAGTGCGTACGAAAAAATCATCGAACGCAAGAACGAAAACGAGATCATCGAACGCAAAAAATCGATAAATTACACAAACATTCACGTTTTAGTAGTATTAACAAACGCAGTTAGCTCTTAGCGCCAACTGAATCAAAAGTGCCAAGCGCAAAGAGACGACAAGCAAACACGAAGAGTTCGCTAAACTTTCGAGCTCCAGCCAGTCAAAGAGCGCGAGAAATCCATCACGTGACCACGCCGCACGACGCCATTGGCTCATTGCGCGCAAAAGAGAAAGAAAGCCCTAGAGCGCGTTCATGTATTGTTCGAGTCAGAAAGCGTCCCCTAATTTGCGTTCGAAACGCCGCGTTCCTTTTCGAGTCTCCGCTTCACACGCTCGATAATCTTCGCTCGAATGAACGCCGCCTCGGGCAGCGTCGTCACGACGTCGTCGAGCATCGCCTGAAGCTCGTCCGCGGCGCTGAATGCCGCGTCCTCCGTCGCCGGCGCTCCAACGCTATCTCCCTCTAAAAAAGCAAAAAATATTAAAAAACCACGAAAAATACAAAATGCAAAAAATTAATTTTATTCAACAAATCCCCGACAGGGGTATTAGCAGATGGCTAAACTTTGCGAAAAAAAGAAAAAACCTTGTAAAAAGAACATAAATTTAACCGCAGTAAAAGTTTACACATGTTTAAAGAAAAATCGATATTATTGATTTTTTACACTGTACAATACCTTTGGGCAAGCGAGCGACGGCCTCCTCGATAACGGCGACGTTGAAAACGAGCTGGAAGAGCATCGAGACCTCGCTCGCGCTGAGCACATTCGCCGCCGCCTGCGTCGCGCTCAGACCGCACGCCTCGCAGATGCGCAGCGCGACGCCAAAAAGTGCACGAAAAAGCGGCGCGAGATCGGCCGCTGCGACGATCCGCTTCTTGTCGCCTCCGGCCAAACACTTCTGAATCGTGTTTATGCGCTCCTAATAGAACACAAAAGCACAAACGTACTGTATACCTATTGTAAGTACAAGGACACAGTTTTCACTGCGTCTCCGTAGGCCCATTTTCAAAGGCAATTTAAAAAATTAAAAATTTTCAAATTATTTTTTTCTATTTTCACATTCATCTTTAATTTGAAATTTTTTTGATATTAAAACTTTTATTTATAAAGAAATTAACATTAAAAGCTGAAATTTATTAAAAAATCGAGTTGCTCTATCAAAACTTCTTATTTTTCGCAGTCTCTACACCAGTTCGCATGTAAATTTACCTTTCTTCTGGGTAGACTATAATCGTATAGAACGAGTTCAAATTTCAGTCTGCTAATTTCGTCACCGCATGACATATACATAACATGAAGTTACTATCCTCACATTAGAAACCATGCACATCGTTCGGACCAGGTGCGAGCACGCGATGAGCGCCACCGGATCGTCGGTGCCGATTAGCTTAACGAGCGAACGTCCGACGACCAGCAAAGCCGACACTTCGCCGCTCAGCGTCTCCGCCCGAACACCTCCAGCTGCACATGAGAAAAATCAATAAATCGATAATTTCCAGATGAGCATCGCACACCTTTTCCCGTTGGAGCTGATGCCGCATCGCCGACGACGACATTCGCCAGCAGGCTTTCGTCGACGGAGATGATTCGCTTTCGAATAAGCGCTGCGACAATGCGGATGGCGTTATTCCAGCTTGCGAGGCCCAGCGCCGGTAAATACTACGAGAAAAAAGCGCGTAGTTATAACTGGCTAACTCTTTCACACAAAACTGAACGCAAACAAATCCGATTTGAAGAAATCTCTGGCTCAGAGCCACTGTAGGCTTCTTATAATTTGTACAATACCAGAAAGGAAAAATCCCAAGTTCGCTGACCAAAGTTTATTTAAAAAATTCACAAGAAATTTGCAAAAAAAATCATAAATAACATTTTTTAAATAAAAAAAGATAAAAATTTGAAATCATATCAATTTGTAAAAAAATAGATAAAAATTCGAAAAAAGTCAGAAAATTTTGCAAATTTAAAAAGAACCGAGAAGTGAAAAAAGTCCGACATACCTTTGCTAGTGCTTTCTCCAAACATGCGGTCGCCTCGTCGCGCTTCTCCCGGCTGTCGAACGGCGTCGTGGACGCAGCCATAATGAGAAACGTCGCGGGCATGTCGTGCGCAACGGCGAGCGAGACCAGATGTGAAATACAGCAAGCGAGTGCTAGAAAAAAACGATAAAATTTTTTAGAATAAAACTGCTTCTATCACTGCCCCCACTCACCGTTTTCAGCGTGCGGCGGACACGCGAATGTGCTAATATCATGCCTGTCTATCTGAAGCGCCTTCGCAATGCACGCCGGTATCTGCAGAGATCCAAAGAAGAAACACAAAAATACAAATAAACAAATACGTACGAAGCGAAATCCAATGAAAAATTCCAGGCCAATTCAAGTGAAAGAAAATTTATTTAAAATATAATTGCAAAAAAATTTATAACATTAATAATTTTTGCAATTATATTTTTAACAAATTTCCTTTCACTTGAATTGGCCTGAAATTTTTATATATTTTACATTTGAAATATTTTGTGTTTTGTTATTTATACATAAAATATTTCAAATGTAAATTTTCGTCCCATCGCGAGCACAAGTTTCGGAAAAATATATGCTGAGGCAAACAATTTTTTAACTTGACGCGAAAAAATCGGGCAACCTCGCGCGTCAAGCCAAAAAAAATAAGTTTTGACCAAAAGGTCAAAATTTCGCCAAAAAATTATCATTTTAGAAAATTTCTCGAACGTTAAAAAACCGAAACCACACCCAGACCTCACGCCTGAAAGATATCTTACCATATACACGTCCGTCGAATTCTTTGAGACCGTCTCCAGAAAGACCTGCGACGCGAAGCGATGAAATGAAAAAGCGACGGCCCACGCGCCACCCTTTTGCACTGCGACGAGCGTTTTTGCGACTGCCGTCCATTCAAGTGCTGCAAAAACAGACACAAACTCAAAATCCAATAGATAAGCAAATCGGCAAAGCCGAAAAATGCATCTTCTGGCATCATCGTCTACGGTATCGCAGATTATTGCCTCTTTATACCAAAACAAGGCGCACATTCGTTCGTGGCTACCGCTTTACGTTCTTGCGTGCGATATCAAACACTACATCGAGATGTTCAAAACTTTTTTCCACTGGTCATCCTCGTTAGCTGAAGTCCAACATGCATAAAAATTGTTCCCAATTGTTCTCAGCTTCCAAACGATATACAGAACAGGCAGCGTTGGTTAGAGCTCAAAATACCGCTTATCGCATTTAGCTGTTGATGAAGTATGTCAGTCGAAAAAACTGTCAGGTCCGAACGTCCACTCCCCTACTGCACAGACCGCTAGGAGCATCGGACGGTGATAAAACCTTCAAAAGAACCAACTGCGGATTAAGGCAAATAAGCAAAAAATAATAATTTTGAGATTCAATGCAGAAAAACTAAAGTTATCGTCCGGACAGCCACACACACTGACGGACACGCGACCAGGTAGCTATCTTTTCTCAAGCACAAGCGTTCCAGAAAACGTAAAACCCGATAATCGTCAAAATAAGTGAACTTATTTCTGAAAAAAGCTCATCACGAAAAAACGCCAAAAATCGATAATTCAAAACTTCTGATTGAATCGATCTGACTTTCATACGTACGTCCGATTTTCGCGTTCGCCGTCTTCATCGCGCTGAAGAGGACGTCGGCTGCGGCGAGCGCCGCCTCCTGCAGCTGATAGACGAACGTGCCGACACTATCGAAGAGCGCTCGATCAATCGACACGCGAAACGCGTCGACGAGAAGCGAGACAAGCGCAGCCCGATCGAGAGGTTCGGCGACGACCTCCTCTTTGGCGCCGTTCTTTATCGGTGCTGCAGCTGGTGCCGTCGCACCGGTACCCTAGAAATGCGTCGACCGATCAGAATCGAGCAAACTCACTTGATTCAGACCAGATTTAGCCAACCACAAAGCACCCACGCGCTTCAACCAACCAGATTCGAGAGGAATGAATTACCCACCAATCAGAGCGTCCTAGCGATTCTTGTTCGCAATCACGTGACGTACCGTAGTAGGCGGCTGACCCGCCGCGTCAAGGCCGTTTTGAGCGACATCACCGTTTTCCCACATATCGAACACGACGGCCATCGCTGCTCGCGAGTAGTCGTCCTCGAATCGAAAACGTATCGATGCGAAGCAGTCGCCAAGCGTCTCACTGCAGAGCGCGAGAGCGCCGCACGCAAGCTGGATCGCTTTGTGCACCTCGGCCGCAAGCAGAGGGCCGCCATCGCTAAGCTTCGTCACCGCCTTCTTCAGATGATCGATCGCGCAGATGCGCAAAAACTCCGCCGGGTCGACTGCACCGTTCTGAAAAAGTTACAAAATAAAAATCAAATCCAAAGTAAAAAAGCAATTAAAAAATCGATATTAAAAACACTTATCAATACTCAGCCAATTCTTTCATAAAATCGACAAAAAATAAAATCTGTATTTAAGTAAAAATGATAACAATCGATAGAACATAAAGTCGATAAAAATTTTCAAATGGTCAAAAAATAAAAACTAAATCAAATTTATTAAAAAAATTAGAAAAAGTTCCATACAGGCACAATATCGATAAAAGAAATCAAGAAAAAACACTACACAAAATATTGTGAAACTAAAAATGACAAAAAATCGATAAAAATTTTGTGCCTACGCCGGTTACCTTATTGAGCATTATGGCAAATTTGGTGAAAGCCTCGGCACGTTCCGGCCTAGCCGCGTCCTCCCAGAGCTTCTCGAACATTTTTCGCATGCCGGCGATCGCGAGCGAACAGTCGCCGCTGCGAACGCGCAAGAACGGGCTGAGTTGAGCAAGTGCGGCGGCGACGACGCCCGAAAGCGGCGGCACATTGGCGACGGTCTCGAAGCAACGCCAAAGAGTCATCTTCGGCTCGAAGAGCGTCAACCACGCGAGATCGCCCGCGAACGCCTCGGGCGACGCGTCCTCCGTGAGCGAATTCCAGCATTGGGTTCGGACTGACTCGAAACCTTATTTTAAAACAAGCACATTCCAGGCGCGATTCCAGGAATTTTTCACGGGGGGGGGGTGCTTGTCAAAAAAGTTTGGTTCAAAAAATTGTTTCTCTTCCCTCATAACTTTCACGGGGGTGCTTAAGCACCCAAGCACCCCCCTGGAATCGCCCATGTATTCATTTTACACTAAATTTGATACGATAATAAATTAAAATCAATAGAACAATTTAAAAATTAACAATTATTTATATATTAAAATCAAGTTATTGTATGTTTTTTATTTCTATACCTCCTCGTGGAGGCGTAGGGTCTCTCCCGGCCACGGCGCTTGTCGGGAGTTGACTTTATACACGTTTGTGAACACCCTTGTTAAGGGCACCGAGCGCTTCTGCTTGGTTCAACCGCGGGGACATGCAAGGCGAGGACGTCAAGTGCAACTAGTCCACCTGGCCGCCAACCCCAAATGCGGCTTCCCTGACCACACTGACACCGCCTGACAGCAAGTGCAACCGACTAGGCATTCCGGTTGGCCCCGCACAAGAAAGGACCCTTACCGCCTCATTTGCTTGCAACTCCCCCAAACCAGAGAGAATCAATTATATATATTATATTACATCTATAATAAACCAGTTATTATATATAAACCAGTTATTTATTATATATTTATTTTAATTAAAATTATGATTAAAAACTTGTATAACTATACAAAATATACGTATTCTTTGACTATACGAATTAGAAGACTATAAAAAATATATAATACTAAAATAAATATTCTAAAAATTAAATTTAAAAAATCGGAAAATGAATAGTGTCAAAAACAGTTTATATTTTATTTTGCAAATTTTAAAAATAAGTTGCATTATCTATGATAAATATTTCAATAAAAAATTTAACAAATGCACGTAACGAACATTCGCATTCTGAAGGAAAAAACTGAAATTTACCGAGCACTTTTGCTGACGTTGTGGCAAAGTCGAGAAGCTGAACGAAGTAGATGACGACCTCGACGCGCTCCTCAAGCGACAGATTTTTGAACGTAACTTTTAAAACCTATAAATACATATATCAATTTACGAACAAATTTTCAATATTAATCAATGTTCTCAAGTTAATAAAAATCGCGAATAACGAAAAATCAATTATTTACTCCATAAAATAATTAAGTAAAAAAAGCAAAAATACAAATTCAGCTACTAAAACAGAAATTAAACACAAAGAAAGAATATAAGCAAATAGTAATAATATAACATGACGTAATACAGCATAAAATCTAGCATTATACAAAAATATAAAATACGCCATTGCATCTAGCATTACAGAATACAACACGTCTGACCTTAAAATAAGCTTCCCGAACGCGCAGATCCTTCATGCCGACGACGGGAGTAAACTGTGCAAGCAGACGACGAACGCTCTCGACGCCGCGAAAAAGCTCACATTTCTCGACGAGAACGTTGAAGAGTCTGCAGAAAAAATCAATACGCAAATCGATAACAAAATAAAGATGGTGCACATCTGCTGTGAATACTCGCGCTCACTTCAGATCCTGTTTCGCCGATCCAACCTGGTCGATAAGTCGAATGCAAGCGTCTAAAAAAGTTATTTTAGCGAAAACCGAAACACACTGTGATAGGTATTTGGGAACACACCTTCCCAGCCGCGCAAACCCATTTTGACCATATAGATGTCGCCGTCGATGTCGGCCATCTTGTAGCACACTCGAAGCACGAAGCGTTAACTAAACTCTCATCCAGTTGCTGAAGGAACTGTCGCTTAACGGTCTAAAGACTTGGCAAATGGTTGTTGTGTTAGTCAACCGATATAGCGGGTGTTCGGCATCTGTTCATGCAACAATGGGGCCGTCACTGGAAGTTAACACTAGTGACTATGCAGTTTACACACTACACTCATTCCGAACGCCCGATGTAATACCGTAGCCCTCAGTCTGAGCAAGCTGACTTTAGATAGCAAAATCAGTGTGAGGTAGTTTCAGCCTCGGCTTTAATCGACTTCAACTTTTGCAGGTGCCATGTTTTGTTTTCAGGTCTTGAACTAAATAACGACGACTTCGCCTAACTTACTGTCCTGAACGTTAGTAAAATGAGCGCCGCCGAGAAGGTGGCGAATCATTCATGTTCAGGAGTCGCCAAGCAGGAGAGCGAGGACGGCGAGCTCGACTTTGACGAAACGCAGGAACAGGTTTCTCACCAAAAGCTGTTTTTCATAACGCGCAATTTGTTCTAAAAAGTACGTCTTTAGGAGGAAGGCGAAGCTCTTTCAGACTCCGACGAGGGCCAAGTGTCTGACGACTCTAACGACGACGGAGACGCAGCGGGTGGCAAGAATACATCGCAAGCGGCCGCTGCTAAAAAGGCCTCCTCAGCGTCGACGGGTGGCGAGGTTGAAGAGGGCGAGCTAACCGACGACGATACGCCCGCGCCAGCGGCGCTTCCGCCTCACCTTCGCTCTCCGCCTTTATCGATCGGCGAACTTCCGCGGCTTCCTTCGGCTGCTTTTCGCAGCCGACCACCCGTCTGCAAGTTCTTCGTGATCGGCCGATGCACTTACGGAAACGATTGTAAATTTGCTCACATTCCGGGCGAGATGCCGCCGCGACCGCCGAACTTTCCGTCCCGACCATCGGCGTCGAACTATCGGCGAGAGATGGCGTTTAACGACGATGGTGACGTTAGGCCATCATCTCGCCACATTTCGCCGCCACCGAGGCTCGTCGAGCCTCCGGCGCCACCCGCGGCGCCACCGGTGTCGCTCGAGAACGTGTGGGAACGAGGTGTCAAACAGGCGAAGCAGGTGAGTGAAAGGAGTAAGGACAATGGTTAGCCTTGAGGGAAATGGATAACTCAATAATTGGTCGATCAGTCTCTATGTGTGTGTGTAACTGGTCACGTGAATGTCATTCTTGATCATGTGACCTAATCGTGTTGATCACATGACGTATTGTTTTGGTCACGTGATGTCGCTTTTTGATCCCGTGACTTGCTTGAACATGGTTGACTGCGATAAATGGATTTTTTGGTTTCTTTCTAGCTAATGCAACAGAAGACACGTGCAGCAGCGCTTGGCGACGCCGAGAAGGCGCCGGCCGGTGGTGCCGTCGCGGCCGACTCGTCGACTCTGCCGCGTGGTCTGAGTAACAGCACTGCAACGACGCCTGCAGCGGCGCCGCCAGCGACCGCCGGAAAGGCGTCGACCCGCTCGACCAACATGAACGAATGGCGCGGTGATCCGTGGCGCCGCTCGTCGTCACCTGGTTCGCGTGCTCGCCGTCAGCGCCACTCACGTTCGCGCTCGCCGTCCGACGGTCGATCCCGTCGCGGAGGACAGCCGCCGCCCGCTGCGAGCCGATGGTCGTCGACGTCGTCTTCAAGGTACTCTACGCATACATATTTTGATCACTATTGATTTTTTCCGTCACGTCACCTTTCGGTCACATCCTATTGGTTGCCTCGTTGGCGTCTGGGATGGCTACTTTTTATTTTTCCATTCTGCTCGTTTATGGGCTGTTGCTTTGTGTTATTGGTGGCGAGCTTCTTGTGGGTGCTTTATTAGCTTCTCTTGCTTTGTTTCATCTCTGTAGGAAGATTGTTTTGCATAGGAGTCGGTCGCCGCACTCGCCGACGGCAATCGCGCAAGCGGCGGTCGCGGAGGCGCATAGTCGAAGCGGAAGCTACCATCGACGGCGACGTCATCGAAAGTCGTCATCGAGTTCGTCCTCGTCGACGACGTCCTCGGGCTCGTATCGGCGAAAGCGGCGACGTCATTCGAGGTAATACGAGTGCTTCAAGTGAACCGCCAGCCGCCGTCATCGTCTATGCACACATGAAGGGAATTATCGATTTATTGATTTTCTTAAATGGCCCAATCGTGTCCGAGAAACTCTCGCATTTCTTTTGTCGATTTATCAGTGTTGTTGATTTATTGATTTTTTAGGTCTCGCTCTTCGACGGCCGATCGGCTTACGAAAGTGGCCATTGCTGCTGAGATGAAGAATCGGGCGCAGACAGCCTCGTCTTCGTCGGGCAGCGGGCGCCCGTCGTTTCGACCATCGTCCTCGTCAGCCGGCACAAGTAGACCTCCGGCGCCTAAACCGGTCGAGCAACCGACGAATCAGCAGCCCATCAAGCTAACCATTATCAATAAGGTAAGCGGCCAAAATAAAAATAATCAATTAATAATAATAAATTAATTTAATTAAACTTACCCTGTGCAATTGAATTGAAAATTTGTTTTTTTTTCCTGTAGTGTAGGTATTATTATTAAATATTTATTAAGTTTTATTTTTGCTTCATTTTATTTATTAAATTTAAAATAGTTTTTAATCGTTTTTTGTAGACACGCGTGAAAACAACGTTGACAGGCGACCATTCGGCGATCGGCGCTGCGGCGCTTGAGGCGGTGGCGAAGGGGAGCGGCGGGGGCAGTTCGGCGTCGTCGGCAACGCTGTCGCAGATTCCTCTCCCGTCGGCGCCTGCAGCTCCTGCGGCGTCGTCCACTGGCGCCGCTCCGTCGTCGGCAGCGAGGCGACCCCGCCTGAACGTCTACTCGACGATGGGCGGTTCGGCGGCTCGAACGGCGCACGGCGGCGGCTCCTCTTCTTCGTCGGGGAAGGAGTCCCGCCGCGATGAACTTTTGCGCCAGTTGCGCGCCGTAGAGGACGCCATTGCGATGCGCAAGCGGCCGTCGTCAAAGTGAAGGAGAAAAGTCGATGATTATCCATTTTGCTCTCGTGAACGTCTCTGAGTGGACTGCAATTGTAAATAGCCGCCTAACTTTGTTTGTTTTACTCTATTTATTAGCATTTTAGCCAATGTCGCCGTATTTTGTCGTGGACGGTGTCACCTTTTGGCTTGCACTTTCGTCTCCCTTTGACTGACTTTAGCTATGTTCTATCTGTAAACATCGATTAGTTTGCTGGTCGCTGCTTGGTTGCGTTCTTTGATGGTAAAAGGCTCTTTTTCTTCTTCGGTCACGTGATATGCATTGACAGGAAAATCGATAATGGACTTTTGTAAAATAACCATGTGAGTTGAAAGACGTGGCTCAGCCCAAGTTTACTAATAACATTCTCAACTTTATACCCTGCCAGTATTGATCGATTTTCCGATAAAAATAATTTTACGTACTGCGTAAATCGAATAGTCATAGAATCCATGCCCGCTAACAGACGATATCGTCAGTTTGCCAACTGCACAACGTGTAAGGCTCAGTGCTAGTAAGGCTGAGGTCATTTGTTTTCAGTTGAATTAACCTTCGGGGAAACTCGTAAAAAGAAAGGTTTTAGCTTCTGCGGTCGAGAGGACTATGCGTACGGTAGAGTGCAATAATTTGACTGCATGCTTTCTCCACTGACTAGTTTCTTTCCAGTCGTAGTGCATTGGCCTCTTTCGCGCGAAACATTAACTTGCTGACATTGACAATAAATTCTTATAACAAAGTCTTCATGATTAGTTTCCCGAACGCTAATGACAGAATGTTTGCGAGAAAGAAAACGGACTGCACATGAAATGTACCGGGTTGGCATTTGATTCTGCAAGTCGCAATATAGTTACGCAAAAATTTACGCTGTACGCTGTGCACGTGGAATTTTTTGCACGAGAACACATACATCGTAGGTACAAAAAATAATGGTCACTGTCAAAATATATCGAATTTTTCTTA
>JAQGBB010001488.1:0-13327 GCA_034691745.1 Prismatolaimus dolichurus
GCTGCAACCAGCAACCTCTGGACAAATTTAGGATTTCTCGGCGGTTTTCAACGACCCACTGCATCGCAGCAAGTTTATATGTTGCGCAGGCAGCATAAAATCGGACATAGAGCCAAGCCTTGCGAATTTTTCGCCGTATCAATTGTTGCAATATCTTCAGCAAATCTTGAGTTATGCCATAGACAAATAGACTTTGACAGACATATATTATACCTTAATTGGCGTTCATCACCGTAGGCGGTTAAACTCACTGAGATCGGTGTAATAGATATGTACACAAAAACGTATTGGTGTCTAAATATGAACAACAGATTATTGCTTGAAAATAACTGCATCACAGCATTTACCAACCTTTTGCAACAACTTGGTTTGCAGGTGTCAGGTTTCTGTGACCGACCAGTCTGAAAGCGTAGAGACATCGGATCGAAAAAACAGCAGTGAATTTGCTAAAGAATGCCCCGAGATCAAGCGCATGGCTCCGCAAGAGTTTTCATCGGACGAGAGAACGCTGGTATGCAAACATCAACACCCTAATTGAAGTTGTTGAATACGAAATTTTCAGATTGAAATAAGAATCTCCAGGCTGCAAAAGCAGCAAAAGCTGACATGTCGTTTCTTGAATCAAGACGGTGGTTCAGAAACTTTGCCTGCAGCTCTGGGCGAAGAACCTGAGCAGGTGTTTTGTTCAACACCAAGTTTCGGTCAACTATTGTCGGTTGACGATCTGCCATCATCAAGTGAGCTTCTCTTTCTAGCCGCAGCTTGACAGGCAGAGAAGTCACTAGTGACAGTAACTACTGTGCAGCGTGCAAAGTAACAGAAACTCTGCCCGTGAATGCAAAAACAACATAATTCGGAAGTGGTTGTTTTTAGAAAACCGGGTTTGTAGTAAAAAAGTTTGCATGCTTTGTGCGCAAAAACGTTTCTGTCAATCACAATAGCTAACGCTGCTGACAGCCAATCAAAACTATTCTTTGCTGGAACAATGCTGCCTCCACGTTGGGTATGCGCAGGCAAAAACCACATATCTCAAGATATGTGTTTTTTTGCAGTCGCGGGCAGAACTACATGCGATAAAAAGTCTTTGCAAAAAAGGTTTACTATCTTAAAAGAGACACATTTCATAATACTTGTACATACAGGTACTAGTAAATTTGATAACCTGTCGACTGTTACATAGATAAATTTGATAGTACATCTCCAGCGACGGGTTTTTCTCTATTTTCTGGCACATAGCTCATCTGCGACGAGTTGGTGTACAATTTGTAGTTTGTCCCATGAAAAAAATTGATTTGCATTGTTTTCTTTGTGAAAACTAAGTTTAACTATTTTTACACAAACTCTTGAGAGACACGCTAACGGTTTTCTATATTTTGGCACTTTCCATCAATCGGCAATAATTCGTTTGTCAAAAGCGACAGCGCGTGGCGAAAAACTAAAAACACTTTCAAATAGCTCTTGAAACGTAACTGCAGAGAGGTGAAAATGTCAGCCCGATTAAACACATGCTGCTCAAACGGGACCGAAAAGTCGATTGCCGTTATTTTTGCAACAGTCATTCAGTTTGAGCAGCTTGAATTGCGTTTTCCAGCAATTTCTGTTTCTAGTATGTGCGTTGCGTGTTTTCCGAATTACAAGCGCCGAAAGTTGTCACTTGCCATTTGATTTTTGGCAGCAGTAAAATTTTTTTTACTCTTTTGCGTCGCCTTCGCGCTAAAGGCTATGCCTTGTGGAAAGCCTTATATTTCTGCGCAGCGATGACAATGGCACATCTTTCGTTTATACAGCGTTCTGCGGAGTACTGCTCATGCGCGCACACAACCCGTTTCTGGATAATTTTGCTAAATCACAGAAAAACCCTGTTATGCTAAAAAATAGAGACAATTCATCGATGTTGCTGAGCTAAAGAGTTCGGAAAAAGTCGGCAGGAGTAGCTTTGTTTATACTGTATACCGTGTTTTACATGAAAGCGTAAAGCGCTAACGTGATGTTTCATTGCTGAAAGTTTAGACTTTCCCGTTGCTATCGATAGCTTTTATACGATTCCTGCCGACTTTTTTCGGACTCTTTATATAACCTGAATTAATTTTCATGCACGGAAATTGGAAGCTTTTTCAAAATCGGAAATTTGCTCAAACGTTTATGCAAATAATTTTACCCCCTTAATGCGACCATTCGAAAACCTTGCAGGGCACCAATGTGAACGACACTAGGTTTGACGTTGATGTTGCTGTTTTACTGCAGCCCATTGCCGATTTATAATTGATATGTCATTTTGATTTCATTGTGTTGAGAATCTACTATAGTTGATGACTAGGCACTCGGTGCACTCATAGGTTAAACTATTTCAACTTTTGCAAAGTCTTATCCAACGTAATGTCATTAGCAGACATTTTCTGCATAGCTTGAACTTTCGGATTTGTTTAGCCAAAGCGTACTTGTTATGCAATTGCAAAGATCCAAATACCACAAAACTGCATGCTAAGTTTGGGGTTTGGGCTAAATACAGCATGGCTGAACTCAGCAAATGTATTTTCTGCAGACTTTGTCAGCAATTTGACTCTAAGCATTGAGTCGAACGATTCAATCGTGTTGGCGTCGACAACTGTTCCGGTTTATCAATGTTTAAAAATGAGTTTGTGTTCACTTTGTCTCTCAAAGCCGTCACTTTGCGTCTGGCTTTTAAAGGATCATCGCTGCGTCTCACACGGCCAGTTATCACTCCTTGATCAGGTGAGAAAGCTTGTACATTGAGATTTGAGCTCATCACGCGTATTTAGTATTCGTAACTGTTTCAATTTGCTATCCATTCACAGGCAAAGTCGGTGAGACCGCACAACCAAAGCAAGCGTAGTCAGCGCGTACCTTACGCCATGCTTTACAGCCGATTCCTGTTATGTGAGTTGCATGTACTATACTGGGGTGCATGGTTTCAGGTCGAACCTGCCTACGATGCCGATCAATGTCCATCTATCGCACCGATAGAGCGCGCTGAAATGTACGTCCACTCCGGAACTAATTTCTCTCTGCAAGTCAAAACCACATGGCAACAGGTATTTGCGTAATTTCTCTTTACGCTTGGTCGAAAAATGATAATTCTAGCTGCTCTTCCAGAAGTTAAAACAAAATAGGCCATGGTATGAAAACAAAAACTACATTCAATTTGCACGGCTTTGCACCTATTTTTTAGCTCCTTTGTTCCAACCTGCAAGGAGGATGCTTACTGGTCATTCTAAGATTCTTTCCTTTTTCCCCTTTGCCCCTCTTTCCCTACGGACGGTGCAAGCAATATAGGTGTACCATTGGCAAGTTAGCCGTTACCTCTACGTCTCACCCGCTATGGGTGAAGGGGTTCGGGGGTAAAGCCCCCACCAAAAACTGTTTTCCTTGCGACAAGGGTGCGAAAAAGAATGTGTGCGATACAATAAAATCGTGCTCATCTTTGTCTCTCTTGCTTCTAAAACCTCCAAAATAGTGTTTTCTGCTTTTTAGCAGAACGCCTTTCGCCCCAGTGATTTACCTATACAGACATGTTTTCAAGTAAAAACATTAAACTTTCTGTAGAAAATTTTAGCGAGCACCAGTTGTCTAGCTCTGCCCAAGTATTCGCTCGGAATAGGCTGGTATATATGAGGCTCACTGACGCAGGTTAGTGTGTCTTATGCGATGGGCCGTGGCTGTGTGTGTGTGTGTGTGTGTGTGTGTGTGTGTGTGTGTGTGTGTGTGTGTATGTATATATATAGGTATGTGTGTACTTCATAATTCTTAAACAAATAGGGCTAATAAATTTGTTTTCTTGTAGATAGCCTGGGACTCGTAGGGATGCAACTGCATGTTCCTTTCTCTGGGAGTTTATTCACTTAGAACAAAACCATTGATGACCAAATTCTGCAAAGTTGCTTTGCTACATAACGTTTGATTTTTTCACGCATTTTTGCCGAAATTTTATGTTTATTTTTAAAGTAGCGTACTCAACGAGGCACACTCTGGCTAACCTAAAAGCACTTGTGACAAAACAATTGATTGAAAAACTTTGTTTTGGTTATATAGCATTTGATTGCCGTGATGCACTGTGCTGAAACTTTTGTGCCAACTTTTCAGTTGCTGTGGTCTATAGAGCATGCACTGGTGGACTTGAAATCACTTATGACAAAACCATCGATGACGAAAAGTTGCAAAGCCGTTTTTATATAACGTTTTCTTGCCTCAACGAATTTTGCTGAAATATTTTGTGCCGTTTTTCCGGCTAGGCGTACCTGCAGGGCAAGCACTGGCGAAGCTGAAACGACTGATGATAAAACATTAATGACAAAAAAATCCAGAGTGAGTTCACTGCGTCAGTAGGCTTCGAGGATAGGTACATCCGACTTATTAATGTTTCTAGAAAAACAAATTTTATTTCAGCGGTTGAATAGGCGGCTTGTATGTCGCATCGGAAACGCTACCGTTGATGGATTTCTTGGAAACGATTCTATCATAACCTGCCGCAGCTTGCTGATTGCGTATTCAGAACAGACAGAAGTGCAATTCGACGTTTACTGGCTCGACGAAGATGGTGCTGCGCATGTTTTCGAAAAGACGTGCGATATGAAAAGTAAGCACTTCCGCATTCCTCTAAATTATCGAATTATTTGTATTTTACATGTCGCGTGCACTTCTGGATTGACGATACTTTGTGACAAGCTACTCTTTGTAAACGTGGAAGTCTAACTACAGGGTCTACTTAGAGTGTAATGCTGCTAGAAGAGCTTTTTTCTGGAATTCTTGGTATGCATCTTTTCTTTCATTAATTTCTTTTCAAGGCAGAAAAGTTGAAAATAAAAGTCAAAAATAAGACAACATATTTGTTTATCTACCGGATATAATAGTCCTTTTGCGAATCTGTGCGACTATTCAACAGCAATCTTCCAAAAACTAATTCGCAGTAAGCGCTGGTTTATTGATTCTTATACTGCGCACTTAAATACACATATAACTTTGTCATAATGCATAAGACTGTATCGGCATTGTAGAGTAGCTTCGAATTTTAATAGTAATTGCTTCAATCTACCACCTCTATATTATAGAATTGCTGGTCAGCCCCAAAGCTTGCGTATGAAGCTGTCAAACTGCTTTAGAGAACGTTCGATGATGGGTATAGATATATAAAACTGTGTACGATCGGCGCACCCTGGCCGTCGCTATAGAGGTTTGCACTCGGGACAAAAATACACGTAAAAGATGGAAAAGTCGTCACCCTTGTTGACTCACAAATTTGCCACATTAGAGTATCTGATTGAAACACTCCGAAATGTTGCTCCTGATAACGGGAATATTCAAAAAATATGCAAAAAGTTCAAGGGAACATAGGGGTGCCACGGCTCCACGAATAGGTCCGATTGCACAATATTTTAGTGAGCAACTTACTTTAGGACGTGCTTTCTTTGCGTCACAGCCGAGCGAAAAATTGCTGGGCCAGTCTTTCGCGTTATTTTCGATGAGTCAAGTGGCGCCGTCGTGCGCTTTTTTCCGGAACACTGTTTTTCAAGGACATGTTTTAAATATTTTTGCAGGAAGACAATTTGCTGCAGAACTGCGTGTGAGTGTCGCCCGTCAAAGCGACAAAGCAAACGCTACCAAAGCAACTTTTTGTGTCAGTTCTTAGAGGCTAGGCTACAAATTCGTGCGCGCGTTTTCTGAAACACTGCTGTTTCATAACATGTTGCAGTAGTGATAGCGACAATTTTTTGCGAAAAAGCAGGCGAGTGTGCCACGCCAGAGAGACTTGAGAAACGCTGCTAAAACAAAATTTTGCGCTTTTTTGTATAGTCTAGCCTACAATCTCTGGATCACGTTTTTCCACATAAAACAATATTCTCACACTGAACTACTAGAACATGTTGTGGAACAGCCGTGTTCCAGCAAATGTGTTCGCAAAGTCACTACCTAGTCTGTCGGAAAAAGCGCAAAAGCTGCTCTAATAGTGTTTCTTCTGTCTTTCTGAAGTGAGACCCTTGCCTGCTTTTCTGCAGGAAATTATCGTTATTACTGAACTACTAAAGCATGTTTTGAAACAACAGTGTTGCAGGAAACGCGTGCGCAAAATTGCAGCTTAGTCTATCGAAACCAAGGCAAAAAATTGCTTTGGTAGCGTTTGCTCTGTCGCTTTGACGGACGACACTCACACGCAGCTCTGCAGGAAATTGTCTTTCTGCGAAAATATTTAAAACATGTTCTTGAGCAACCGTGTTCCGGAAAAAGTGTGCACAACGTTGCCACCTAGCTTATCAAAAATAGCGCGGAAAACTGGCCCAGCGACTTTTTGCTTGGATGTGACGCAGCAAAACGTAACGACGCACTTTCTAAAGTAAGTTGTTCACTAAAATATTGTGCAATTGGATCTATTCGGGGAGCCGTGGCGCTCGTATGTTCATCCGAAATTTTTGCATGTTTACGTTTTCCATGTTGTCCGTCATCAGGATAAACTTTCAGCAAGATTTCAGAGTCTTCCAATCAGATACTCTAATATGGCAAATTTTTTGAGTGAGCAAGGGTGACGATTTTCCTATATTTGAAGTGTATTTGGGTTTCAACTTCAAAACGCAATGCGACGGCTGGAGTGCGCCGATCGTGAAAAATTTTATATGTTCTGAATCGCCGTCGAACGTTTTGCAAAGCAGCATTAACAGCTTTACACGCAAAATTTGGGACTGAATAACTAACTGCGGAGCCATGGTAAAAAACAATGGGGCTCAACTTCAAACTGATAACTTTTGCATAGTTGTCTGCTTTAACTGTGACAAACTGTCATCGGACTGCCAGTCTTGCGTCGCGTCTCGCCGTGTGTTCAATTGCGGATGGTGCTGGAAGCGAGAGCGATGTACAATTGTTGAAGACTGTACTGAGTCAACGACGGATGTTTGGTTTAACCTGTCACCACAGTGTCCGCCTCTTATTGAAAATGTGAGTGAATTTTGTGTCAATATTAACTGATCGGCACTAGTGCCAAAGAGGGATTCTTGAAAAAAGAATCAGATTTAAAAGATTTTTCAAAAAGGGTTTCAATTTAAAAGGATTTTTCAAAAAGAGTTCTGATTTAAAAAACTTTTAAAAATCTCTGATTTACGTAAATTTCAAAAAAATCCTTTTTTTTCAAATTTTCTTATTAGAAAGTCTCAAAAATTCCCTTTTCAATTTTTTCAAATTTCCTTTTTTGTAATTACTTGAAATTAAAATAACTAAAGTCTCTTTTAGAAGGAATCCTTTTTTAATTCAAGGACAGTACTCTATATTTCAAAACTCTGTTTCAAAATCCTTTTTAAAAAGCCCCTTTTTGGACAGAAAATCCACATTTTGATCATCTTTTTGAAGTGTTCGCTTTGATTTGACGTTATGTTGTGCGGTGGTTGCCGTACATGTTTTTTTGAGGAAACGTTGAAGTGAGCAAAAAAGGAATTGCAACAATTTGAGACCATTAGTTGGTGGAACTTCTACAAATAATGTCGAAAATCGACTCCAGGCAATGGCCGGTTTTGAAAAAAAAATTTGAAAAAGGGATTTTTGAGATTTTCTAAATAAAAGATTTTTTAAGATTTATTTAAATGAGGGATTTTTGAAAAATCTTATAAATTGAATCCATTTTTCAAGAAGCCCTTATTTCGGAACCCTTTTTTGAAAAATTTCTTTAATTTGATTTTTTTTTCAAGAATTCCCTCTTCGGCACTGGTGCCGACTGATCTCGTTTTAACCGAGAGTCGCACGGTACTATTATAACAATCTAGCAATGCTGCACAGAACATCGCCTGACTGTTAGTGACAAATTCGCTGCAAATTCTAAATGAAACATAAGAATTAGGTTATGTAAAATCAAGGAGAATCGCATGCCTATGCCGTTAGTTGATCATATTTTGCATGCGTATTGGTACACAGAACCTAAGTGTGTAGGAATAAGACGTAAATGGTATTTAGTATGTAAAGATATTTTATTTTAGTTCAGTCCGGCAAAGGGGCCTGTCGAAGGAGGAACGCGGCTCACAATTATTGGAACAAATCTCGACCAATTTCCCGACATTGTTAATCGAGGTTTCACAATTGGAGAAACACATTGCTCATCGACGACCTATATTTCAAGCAAAAAAGAAACAAGGTTTGTCTCCCTGCTTTTGTTGAGACATATCAAACCGGAATTCTTCCAGCCACTTGCAGACGTGTTTTTTCACGTTTTAAAGCGAAAATTTTGCAAACAAAAGCTATCATATTTTTTACAAATTTAGTGTGACTGCTCAGCCTGAAAATCAATATGTACTCAGATATTCTTAGCTAAAGTCGGCGCAACCATAAACTAAAATTGCAAAATTGCACATTGTGACTGAGCGCAACGATAACGCTTTTTCTTGCATTGAAGCCTATACGCGTAGAGGACGCTTTTGCGTGCTTTTAATGAGTCTGCTGCATTTCGGGTTCATGCATTTACGCGCGCAAAAAGCGCCCTCTACGCATGCTGGCTTAAATGCGAGAAAAAGCGGTAATATGAATTGCGTGGAGTAGCGCCGTGTCATTGAAAAGTTGTTTTTTATCGGTTATTTCCATCCGCAGAATCTCGAAAACTCCTGCATTCAGGTACCTTGCTATTGATATCGCCGTACACGATAATGTACTGGTCTACGGTAGCTGCAATCATTTGACTGTATGATTTTGCTACCGTGATCAAGTGCCTTAGTGTATTCTTCTAGCGAGGTAGCGCCTCAGAGATTCTGCAGAAGCTAATACGTCAGAGTTCGACGTGCATGAAATTGTTTCCCTTCGTCCTAGCTATTTACTGAAATGTAAATTAGCTCATACAGATAAGTGCAGCTTGTGGCAGCTTCTGGCGCACGTCTTTGTCGCAGAAATGATCAAGATGCTGTGGGAAAATTAGAAGCCATTGTTTGACGCATTTCTGCGACGACTTTATGCGACAGAAGCTATTACGAGCTGTATTTGCTCATTTGAGCTGACTTACATATCAATCAGTACAAGCTATGAAGAAGGGGAACAACGTTTGTACACGTCGAACTCTGATGTATAAGGATAACCAATAGAAAACAACTTTTCGATGACACAGCTACTTCACACAATTCACATTATCGTCGCGCTTAGTCACGTGATGCGATTTCGTAACTTTACTTTATAATTGCATAGACTTTATTTGTGTGAACGACTGAGTTTTGTTATTTGTTTCACATTTCTTTAAAACGCCTAACAGGGGTGCATGGAATAGCGTAACTGGGTGCCTGATTGAGCAGCGAATCCTAAAAGGACTTTGATAATAGAACCAGTCAAACTTCGTATTCTGCACTTGTTCCAAAATCTGACGGACAATAATATGGCTTCTGGTTTGCGTGCGGTGCTCGCATAGCCAAACAGTGGTTGCTTTTCTGCGGACTGCGCCTCACGCGTCTCTTGTGTTTTTCGCATTGTGCTCATGCTGCTTGAAAGCTATCAAACCTCGTCGGTTGATACGTGTTGATTTTGCAGGCTTGAGTGCGTTACTGAAAAAGCCGTTAATGGTCAAACGTCTAACGCTATCACCTACACGTTTGACCACAACCACATTTTTGGACGGTCGCTCTTCAGATCGCAGTCAAGTTTCAGTTTCGTCGTACGGAATTCTTCCCGATGCAATGTTGCTGTTTTACGAAGATTATACTGTTGTCAAGTTGAATGCAGCTTTGCTACAATTTCTAAATTACTGGAGATGATAGTTGGGGAAGGGGGCAGATGCGTGGCCCCCGGCTCATGGCGCCTCAGTTTCGGAGCAAAAGTTTTTGCAGGCTAAAAGCAAGTCATCCTGTAGCACAAAAACAGCTTCGCCGCACTAATAGCTGAAAATTACGCATTTTGGACAACTTTTTGCAAAAATGTGAGAAAAATTGCAAAGCTTTAGATTATGCGAACAACATTTATGCAAACTCCTTGCGGAAATAATAACAATACGGCTTATATTACATTGTATGGGATATTTGTAGCTAACTAGGTAACTAACTACCTATGTAGCGATTCCTTGCCACTGAATCCAGTTCATTATAGAAAATAATTGTCGACTATTTCAATCCCATATCAAGCCGTATGTCGGAACAGACTATCCTCACAATATCGGGCAACAACCTTGATGCAGGGTCCGATGTCATTGTCGAGGTTGGCCGGATCAGCATTAGAGTTATCAACAGAACCTCTGAGAAACTCCTCTGTCAAGTTGGATTCGCTCGAACTGTGGGTTTTCACACTGTCCGTTTAAGAATCGACAATGCTGTCTTTGAGCTTCCGCAGATGTTCACCGTAAAACCTGATAAGGAAAACGATGTTTCCGTTGAAAGTAAGCCAACGCGGGGCTCTAGTGCGTGCCTTTCCGCAAATGTGCAAGCATCATAGTTTATGGATTAGGTACACTGAAGGAGTGTGTACATAAAACACGAAATCACAGGACAGATTCTTTCGCCTATAACCTGTGTATTCAGCGTCTCGTTATATGTACGACGACTTCTCTTTCCACATTAAATAATTATTTCTTTCGCAATTATTGCTTAGGGGTCATGCAAAAAGCATGTGCGCGCCGACCGGGGGTGGGGGTCCCCAAAATGCGCACCAAATAGCACAACATAACAAGGAACGGGGTCCCGCAAAAATGCACGTGCGTTTTTGATGGCGCCTTTTTGAATGCGCACCAAACTTTTTTCCATTGTTATGGGAAAGACGGTTTGGTAGAGAATACGAAAATTATTAGCCGTTGATTCCGTCTAAGCGGCCAAAGGAAAATAGGCAAAAATAAAATTTACTCTAATTTCAAGACGCTTCGCCCCTCCCCCCGGAGGGCACCAACCATGTTGGCAAATTGACAAGTTGGCACTAAACATTGGCCATTTCTTCCACACCAGGGCGCTGCCCGTGGACGACCCGCCTTGTTTGACCGGTTAGCTATCCTTTTGCTTCAGCACTGCGCGTAGACACCGGCTTCGGGCCAAGCCCCAATCCGAACCCTGATTTTGACCCGAGTTTGAATGCGAACCCAGAATTTTGACCCAAGCCCCGGGGGCCCAAACTTTTCAAAATTTTTAGGCCTTTGTGAGGGATGAAACATTCAAAAAGTCAAAAATTTTTGCCGTTTGCTTCGCTCGAGGCGTATTTTCTGGGGTTGGCAAAATTGGGCGCCCCGCTTCATCCCCCAATGGGGCAATTTTCAAAAGTGCCCCCAACTGCAAACGAGATTTTTTCCAGCGAATTTAAAAACTTCCTAATTTTTACCTCCAAGGGGGATAGTCCGCAAAAACGCACGTGCCAAGGGCGGGGGGGTTTGGCTAAATGAGCCCGAATGGGCATTAGTGCAGTTTAGAGTAGCCAAAATTTAAAAAAAATTTGTCCGGTAAAATGACTAGTTTTGATACGGAGAACACGAATCCGGTGAAATTTTTTGATTCTGAGACAAAAAAATTCATGGTAAGGGGTCTGAAAAATCGAAATTGTTTTTTGTTTAATTGACCAATTTTCGCAGGGAAAAGGCGAATCTAATATAATGTTCAATTTTTGAAGAAAAAAAATTGGCTATTGGTTATGCCGCAGCTTTGGCGAGCGCAAAGGCAGTTTCAGGCGCTAAACCCTTGACTAGGTCTGAGCCTTTGACTAATGTAAGCACTTGATTAAGCCTGCGATTAAAGTTTAGGTTTAGTCAAAGGCTTAGGCTTAGTTGAGGGCTCAGGCTTAGTGAAAGGCTTTGGCTTAGTGAAAGGTTTAGGTTAAGTTAAGGGCTGAATGGTGAGGGGTACCTCTGATCCAAATTTTCACCGAAAACTTTCTCGTCTCAAAATCCAAATATTCCAGCGAGTTTGTGTTTTCCGCATCAAAATTAGTAATTTTAGCAAACAAATTTTTTTGAAATTTTGGCTATCCTAAACTGCACTAATGTCCACGAATGAGCATTAGGGGTGGCAGTAAAAAAGTGGGATTTATGTGCAGGTGCTTTTTGCATGACCCCTTAGCGTAATGACAGACTTGTGAATGGGGTAACTGCAAGACCGTGACACAACCATCGCAATATATTTCACTTTATATTCGCCAAAGTTTATCAGTATACGACAGGATGAGGTGCCGATTACAAAATGTGAAGGTTGAACTGCCGTTTCGAAAAAGAATGTCGTCGGTCTTCTGTTATTTTCCTCACATGGACCATTTTTGCGATGATGGGACTGACAAAGGTAGACGAAGAGCTAATTACATAGACCTCTGTTGCAGGCTCTAGAATTGGCTTGATGACAGCATTATTCGTTTTATGTGGCATCATGCTCTTCGGGGTTATTGCAATATTTTCAGTCTGCGCAGTATCTCGCCAGAAGCGATTTCGTAACAAACAGGTTCGTTTTATATTTGATGATTCTAGCCGGCGTTGCTTCACACATAGCTACCGTAACAGATTCGCAAAAGCGAAGCTGTCGGGCTTGCAACCAGTCTGCTAGGAGCTGCCAGCGACGCTAATGAGAGGAGCATTACTGCAATGAACGGCACTCACGAAACATCGATTAATAGAGCGACTGACACTGACGGCTATCAGCTATCAAACAACCACACACGAGCATCTGCATCAGAATTCACTCGCCATATCCAGCAGAGTGACTTTTCAGGTGAATCAGCAACAATCGTTGACTCTACTAGGCCGCTGCAAGAACAAGCCCACAAACTTCAGTACAAGCTCAGATTTGAACTTCAAAAGAACGACTTGCTTATAGGTATGTGAAGGATAACCAAGGCCATTCAGCAAGCAACCTATTTCTTAATTGTCTGCCACTTTGAAATCCAAGTATCATACAGTAACTGTTCTTCTTATCAGCAATACACAGCAATACGAATTCTTATCAGCAACACGTTACTGCAGCTTGGACATTTTTTTGCTTCAGAACATTGATGAAAACTAAGTAAAAGTTCGGCTGCTCTACATGAAAGGGAAACTATTTTTACTGGCCGAAAGTACCAACCGCGTTATGCGCTGCGCGTATCATTGTCGTCGTATAGACTGCGTCCAATGCGGTCAACCGACTTTGCACGCAAAACATAGAACAAAACCACGAGTAAATGGGTGGAGTTTCGGACTTAGACAATTTCCAGATCTCTTTCCTATTTCAATCGTGTGCTTAACTCATGTTTAGACCCACCGTGATTGGTAGGCCGATTTTCCCCCCGGCCGAAGGGTTACCGGATTACCTCGGCCAAGTGCGCTCGACTTTCGATCGGATTAGCGCCGGTCGGTTAGGCGGGTCGCATGTGCGAAAAAGTCGCGCCGCAAATACTCGAACGTCATGAGGATTATTCGGAAAATTTTTCG
>JAQGBB010001489.1:0-13315 GCA_034691745.1 Prismatolaimus dolichurus
ACTGTATGTGTACACGCGCGTACGATAGTGTAGGCGTACTTACGCAGGTGCACATGCGTACGTGTACTGCGTTTCCCTTCTCTTTCCCTTGTTCTGCATTTCCAAGTGATTACTTTCGTTTCAGCTTTCGATGTACGCGCCGACGGCTATGCGGACAGTGGCTCTGCATTCGGAGGGAGCCGCACGACGAATATCGCTGGGAACTATTGTAACGATGACCTGTCTCGTCAGTGTGAGCATCATGCTCGGTAGACAGCTGTGGACGGATGGACCACCGTCATTCGGTTTATTAACCGGCGTCTTTCCATCTTTCTAGGTCTTTTCTTGGTCCGTTTCGCTTGCGACCAACTGAATCAGCAGTACGCCCCGAGCCTCGCGGATTTTCACGATCCATACGCGCTTTCCGAAGTAGCAAGCAAGCTTCGTGTCCATAGCTTCCTATTAAACGCGTCCGCAGAAACAAGCTTTCTACCCGGCTTGCGAGGTTTGTCATTTTATGACGAGGATCCGCATTGCTCGAAGTTTTTGGCTTTAGGCTTTTCCGCCAGTACGGCGCTCCTGTTAGCAGTTAGCTTCGTCGCCACGCAGCTGCACACAGTATCGTCAATCTTGACTGTCGATTTCGTCCAGTACATCGACCTGCTTCTCTACAAACATGAAGGCGCCAAATGTGCAGCGGCAGCTGCAGAATCTGGCGATTCAGCCGAGCGATCGCATCCCTCGGCGATGATATCTCCACGTCGAAGTGTTAAGAAATCGGAGAAGTACAAGCACGCTGCGCCGCGAAAATCGGCCATCCTGATGAACAGCAATGCCAGCTTTGGAAGCTTCTACAAGAAGCTAATTCTTCGTTCAGAACGAGAACGTCGGCAAAAGCCTCAACAGAAGTACTCCGACGATGTTCGGACAGCTCAGCTACTTGTTCTCATTCTTGGCTGCGTCGTCCTGGTGGTGGCCTCTGCCGTTCTTGGTGCCCGTGCGAGAGTTTCCGACGGTGTCGAGCAACTACTCCTCCTGTGGTGGCCCCTCCTCCAGGCATTCGGCCTCGTCGGTGCCGCCTTCGTCGGCGTCTTCCTTCTCGGCGTGTTCGTTCCTTTTTCAAATCGGACTGGCGTCTTGCTTGGCTTTGTCGGCGGGCTTTCTGTTGCGCTCTGGCTTTCAACGGACCACATGGACGACGTTCTTACGAATAGTCAACGGGTTACTCACTGGCGAACACTTTGTACAGTCGATGGAATTCCTTGTTTGATGAACACATCGTCAGCTATACCGACGAACTGCAGCGCTGACAGCCAGAATGATGGCCAGCTAAACAGCAAGCAACACCGGCTAAACTATTACGTTTATCCGATGATCAGCTGCTCGTTGACGCTGGTCGCTGGAGTGCTTATCTCCTTGCTGACCGGTGGAATGGACGTGTACATCCTCGACTGGAACTTGCTGTGGAACCAGTGCCATCGTTTTCCAGTTCTTCCATCCATATGGAAACTGCTTCTCCACAGGCGATCGCGATCTCGAAACACAACGCTGAGACGGCAGCAGACGTCATATCGACGGACTCCATCGGCGGCGACGGTCGGCTTTCGTGGAAGCGGCGGGCGACATGCGCTTCACAAGTTGAGCGAGTCGTTTAGGAAGGCATCGGGGATTTTACCCGAATCCGTTTACAGGAACCCGCGTGTGGAGCTACTCCAGAAAGAGTCCCTTGTATAATGTCTACTTTGCATAGTTGTGTCTTGTGTCTTGTAGCTGATATTTTACGACGGCTGTGCGGTGTTCACTTGCACAGTCGTACAACGCATTTATCGGCTAAACATGCACTAATTATGTGAGGCCATGAGGACTTGCTTGCCTGACGGCATCCCGGTTCGACGGAGTAAAAATCGACCTCGAAACAGCTGTGCGCAAAACCCCTCGGGCCTCCACACAGACCATCAGCGATTCCATGTTTATCGGGTCCATAGACCACAATTTTCAACCTCATCGGGTCAAACCACCTAGTTTGACAAATGACGAGTGACCGGCCTGCAGAACATTTGTGCATGCTGTCGAACTCTACAGTTCCACGTACTATATTTATTGTTGTGCGCACTGCGCTGTGGTACGTGCTCCTGCTTTACGTACTGCACGGAGCTTGTTGGTTCGTGCAATTTATCGTATTTACTACGTATTCCACTGGGGTGCCTGCCGTACTAACTACGCACCCGAATGGGGCACGTAGTGTCCTAGTACGTACCGAAGTGGAGTGTACGAAAGCGTTCCACATACTTTACTGCACTATACGTACTGTACATGCAGTATGCAGAGTGGCAGGGCACTGAACTGAGTTGCTTGCTGCAGTGTACTCTATCTGCGGTACACAAGGCCTGCTGAGTTTCCTTGCTGCAGTGCGTGCCAGTGGAGGGCGCAAACACGAGATTCGACTAAAAATAAAATTTCTATATTTTCTAAGCAAATCTCCGCATAAGATAGGCAGAACAGACAGAAAACAGAGTAAGTACAGACACAAACAAATCTTAAATAAGCGACGACACACGACTACACGTAAACAGCAATACCAGCTAAAAGGCAAACGAATGACGTTCAGTCCACCGGCTAAAACACGTCTGTGTAGCTAGTATACGGCTGTATACACGAGCGAGCATCTGGTTCGCATACGCCTACGGCATTGCAACTTTCATCACCTCGTACACAAGTATACCATGGTCGAGCCAGAGCAATAAGCCGCGCGGACAAGAGAGAGAGAGACCGACCGTACGGCACAACAGCACGAATGCACCAAGACAAATGAGAAAGATACAAACAGAGAAATGCAGTACAAACACAAACGTCACGGTAGAAAAATGGCCATCAGTCAGTTAGCAGCGTCTCCACACCGCGAAAACAGTACGCAAAGAACGCCAAGTGAACAGTAGCTGCCTCTCGCAACTAATCTACTAATGCGGAAGCGATAGAAATTATCATCACAAGATTGTTCGCAATGCGCAACAACGGTGGCTCCAAATAATACGAGTATGGTGCCGCGGACATCAACCAGTAGTGAAGACCACCGAGACTCAAACGGGTACAGCATGCCATCGCACATCATTGCGTATATGTACAAACACAATAAAAGCAAACTGCAAAAGGAGAACAACAATATGTGCACACCGTGCTCTCAGCAGAATCAGTGTACACGCAACGTACGTACAGTACGCGGCAGAGTATAAAACGGCCAGGCATATGCCAATCAAGTGCTACGACCAAGAAAGCAACGCCCGCTGTGCGAAAGCTCGCGATGGCGCGCTTTAAGTGTATACTATGTTATGGCAACCGAGCACAAACGCTGAGAGAAACACAACTCATACGCCGACGTATATACGAAAACAATAAACAAAACGGTGAAAATGCGAAACGAGACCAATAGCGGTCGTAAGTAAACTCAAGTGTGGTGTCAGAATGAGCACAAAAAGGCAAAAATGCTGCAGTACGTACTATAAAAAACAGAAAAAATAATTTTTATTCTAGCAAGCCCAAACGTACTCATGTTCACTTTCAAGCGTGCAAACCCAGGTCGAGCCCCACAACCATCCCTGTATTGCGCAAATTCATTTTCAGAGGCAGGTCCATGGAGAAGAGGAGTGCCACGCTGAATGCAGCGTTTAACGTGTAGTTCGTCGTGAGAAAATCCCGAAAATTGATAGCCGGCCAAAATCGAAAAAACACGATCGGGGGAAGGTGTACGCAGCAACAGTACGCGCATATCAGACGCAGCAAAGATCGACGACGATAAAACCAACGGTGGATAAGGTCCACAAACTCACTCGGACGCACGATAGAAACAAATCACTGCGTACGCGCACGATAGAGCAAATAAACATCTGCGAGCTAGCAAGTACATATCATACAGTACGTATACACGTCGACCTACAAACTAACTCGCTTGCATAGAAGTCCAGAGAGAGCGAGAGCGCAAGGGGACAACGCGTGAACCGAGCAGAGTACGCCTAACTGCGTACCTATACACCGTGGGTGGAACGCGTCCAACTGGGCCCGAACTGGAGCGGAGCAAACAGACTGAGTGAGGTACTGGCACAAAGAGAGACTACTGGAACAACACAACATACGCGTGCTCTGTAAAATACATACTGCAGAGAAACGTATCGCAACGCACGGCAACGTTAACGTTCCACGCTGTGGTGAAACGTATTGCGAACTAGCGAGCTGCATAAGTCGAAAAAGTAAGGAGCAGAACCGAACCGGATGTAGCCAAAATGTTCAGAATTCTCTTCGTTTCTCTATCGCTCTTCGAAAATGTTTCGTTACTCGTGATGCGAAACTCAGCTAAATTTATGAGCTGAGAAACGCGTGCACACAATGGCACCAAAACCGGTTCCGCTTAATTTCAGAACCAGAATCCGCGTGCAGCTCGCCATTACGCCCACACGTACAGTACGAACACGTCCGCAAATAACACAAGCTAGAAGAGATGGCCAACGAAGAAGCATTGCACAATAGTGGACGATGGACACCGATCACATATGGATGGATACCCGGCTTAACTACAAACATACGCACATAAGCAACAGTCAAAATCTTCTCAGAAGGCGCGGCGAAGAACGTACAAGGGTCAAACATGTGTGCGTGCACAAACTGAAAACACGCCAACATAAAACATCTATAAATGAACCGGACCGGCCATCGCACTCGCACACAAAGGAGGGGAAGATATAATTCGAGAAACAAGCACGCATGAACCCACACACGATCAACCGGGATCAAAATGGATGTGTACGCAAGCACACAAGTGTACTCTGTACATCGCAATCTACACACTAGCTGTCTGGGCAAAGTCAAAACAATTCGCATCGTGCATCGAGTCAATTACCGTTAACAGTAAAGAAAGCTAGACAACCGCCGTCGGACCCGTCTGCGCCTCGAAGCCATCAAGCGTCGTAACCGCACTAACCCCTGTGGGACCTCCAGTCGTCGCCATTTCAAACTTGAAGGCCGACGACGGCGAAGAAGTAGACGCATCAGTCGTCGAATCATCATCCTCCTCGCCTTCGCCGCCAACCAGCGTCGGTGATCCAGCCTTCTTGAAGTATCGAAAAAGTTTATTCAACCGCGGACCGGCCGCAGACGCAGGCGGCGACGTTTCCGTCTGCAATCCAGCACCGGACTTGCGATTGCGGATCTTCGGCGACAGAAGTGGCGTCTCAGCATTGTTCGACGACGCCGTCGACATTCTTGAGTACGAGCGCGCATCATCAACAAGAAGTGGACCCGTCGCTGCATCATCTGTCTCATCAACGAGACCAACATACGGCAGAAAAGACCGTCGATCACCGACCGAAGCAAAGCTCAGCGACGCAGTCGAATGTAGATTATGGTTCACCTTATCATCATCGATCGGTGCCGACGTCGACTTATACACAAATCCATTCATAAGTGGCTTCCCACTCGGTGACGTACAACTCGCCGTCGGTATAACCGATGCCAGAACAGCGTTGAGCGAAGACTCAACAGCAGCCCGTGCGACATCCGGACAAGAGAGACTTCTCTTGCGCGTCGGTGTCTGCCCGTCATCAAGATGTAATAGTCCTTTCATCCGCAGTCCACTATCTCCACTCGTCGACGACGTAACCGTCCGTCCATCACTTGCAGAAGAGTTGAACGATCGTTGTCGAAGATCGCCACTCGAAGAAAGCATGATTCTCGGAGGCGGCGGTGAACAATGTGTGGTGGGTGAAACTGCTTCAAACCTTGACGTTTCTTGCGCGGGTTCATCATAAAGTCCAAATTTGGTCTGGTGTGGAACACCTGCAATATTCCTCTCTTTACGATCAACACGATCGCCCGCCGACACATGATGTCGACGTCCAAAAAGTGAAGAAACATCGGCGCGATTATCATAAAGTGATAAAGGCCCCGTATATGTCATATTAGCGCGTACGGACGGTGTCGCTTTTCGAAAAGTCCGTCTCTCATCAACAAGTAGATCCATGGATCGATGATGAAGAAAATCGACCGTTCGTATCGTCTGTCCATCGCTATCGAGCGTTGCTTCCCCTCGTCTCGCCAGAATCGGCGCTGAAGGTAGACCCGCAGCAGCAGCGAGTTGTTGAAGTCGTTTATCATATAAATTGGAGACTCCACCCCCATCATCCGAAGCGCGTCTCGACTCATCACTCTCCGCACCGTTCAGTCTGACTTGAAGACAACCACGAGCATAGACTTCTTCAGGCATCGAAAGCCGTGCCGAGCCATGTCCATCTGACGGTGGTGGAAGTGAACAGCCCGCAGTACGTCTCGGAAGTAAAACACTAACAACAGACGCACCGTCATCAGCCGACGATGATTCAAAGAGTTGTTCGGGATAAGACATGGAGCGTTTGCGAAGTGCAGCATCTCTGAATGAGATCGGACTGTCAATAAGACGATGTGCATTCCGTCCCTCCGCATCGTTCGGAAGCGTACGAATATTGGACGAAGTGCTCGCCGCGCTTGAACTCTCACCGACATGTCGAAGACTGCACGCCGAATCGTGATAACCCGCAGCAGCAGTTGACGCCGCCACATGATTCCTCGTTGTCGGATGTGCACTATTCCAGCGTTGTACGGCAGCGAGTTGTCGAAGTGCCGGTCCAGCAGGCACCGTCGGTGCATAGCGATTAGTTGTAGGTGGGGGTCGAAGAAGATCACTCTTAGTGGTCGATGAACTTTCAAGTTGTCTGTCCAAACCATGTCGACCACCACCGACGGACGATGAAGCAGCTCCGATGAAACGCTCGGCGGATCCACCCGTTTTGCTGTTCGTGCTTGTGCTCGGAGTTCGTCGAAGACGCTGCGTCGATGAAAATGCCGGTAAAAGACTCGCGCCTGAAAGCTCATTAAAATACCTACTGTACGTAGTCACACAAACACAAGAAATACCTTTCGCAGCTTTAGCCTGAGTGACCGGAAAGAGTGCCGTCAACGTGTCCGACGGTTGTTCACTCTCCGGTGTCAAATCGATTCCACCCTCCTTCGCAATGAGCCAATAAGTGCGCATTTTTCCTTTCCCCTATAGTGAAACATCGATTCGCAAATGATCAATAGAAGCAAACCAAAAACATACTTTAACATCCAATTCACCACGATCCTCGACAATATAACCAGTGAGGGTGTCCAACGCCTCTTTAGTGCTCGAGCTGACATGGATTCGAAGAGCTGGACAACAGAGCGTACACGGTAAAGAACAAGACACTCGGGGATGGACTAATCCAGTAGCTAACCTTCGCCATTCGATTCCATTCTCGACGCAGTATTAACCGTGTCACCAAAGAGACAATAGCGTGGCATCGCTTTGCCGACCACTCCGGCACAACAAGGACCTGTGCACAACGCGCGGTGGATGATTCACACATCGAATAACCAAGTAGTAAAACAGTCTGTCTACTAGTTATAATGTCCAACATGCACGCACTACGTTCCATACCCGTGTGAATTCCGATTCTGAGCAATAGACGCTGGCTCTCGCGATGCGGAATCTTGAACTCCTTCACCGCTTCGAGTAAATGAAGTGCCTGAGAAATATTTTACGGATAGCTACTTGTAACATACGTAGTTGCAGTTGGTTTCACTTCAATATATGTACGTACACGTACTGTACATATGTATTTAACGAACCAAATCCTACCATAGTCGCAATTTCTCCCGCATGCCGATTGCCGTTTCGCTTGGGCAAGCCCGAGACGACCATGTAGGCATCGCCTACAAGATCGAGAATGCACTCCACCCATCGATGACAAAAACAAAGAACAACACATACCAATCGTCTCAACTTTATAGACATCATATCGTTTGATGATCGTATCGAAGCGTGTGTACAAACTGTTCAAAAGATGTACAACTTGCATTGGCGTACTGCTAGCAGAAAGTTCCGTAAAGCCAACGATGTCGGAAAAGTAGATCTTAAAAGCCCCAATCACAGTTGATTTTGTTATCTCTGCCAATATCAGCAACATTGCATACCGTTACAGAATCGTAACTTTCCGGATCGACATCTTTACCCTGTACAAGTTGACCCGCAACAAACCTGAAAACAAATCCAACACATGAGTCATGCACAAAAGTATCACCCAACAAATAAGCTCCACCCGACATGCAACATACGGTGGCAACATTCGATATAGTAAAAGTTCCGTTTTCTTCTTCTCTTCATTCAACTGTTCAGTTCGTTCATCAACCAAATCTTCGAGATGACTTTGATATTTTTCCATCATATCCATCTGGAATGAAACAAAGAGCGATTAGAAATGCACTCGCCAACACATCGTACTTTACATAAAACCCACTAAAACACCATGCATACCATATGATCGATCAAATTCTTTTTTCTAAACAAAAAACAAAAACAATGTTAACTCCCGCAGTGTCCGGATATGAAAGTCATACCGTATGTCCGAAAACATCAGCTTCATTGCGTTTCGCACATGCCGTAAATCCGGTCTAAAATTCCAACAATATAAGCAAAGGTAGCATAGCGACTATTTGCAATCAGTCCAACAGTCCAGCCCTTAACTAAATCGACAGTCAGCCTTCGCCAGATAAGAAACAATTACCTCTGCTCCGGTGACTCAGCCCAGCATCGCGTCATCGCAGCAATAATATAATCCTGGCACTAAACCATAAAACACCCCTTCATATTCATTCCACATATACATCGTCACACACATTACCTGCAGATTTTCAGTCTGCGGTCGATAAGGCGTCGGTCCTTTGCAGTACATGACACGATGAACGATTTCTATACACAAAAACATAAAAAGTGCAGTCTCTATTCGCCAATCACCCTGCTCTTCTCATCTCACCCTTCGCTGTCGGACTATCTTCGCTCAAGATATCGAAGGGAGCACCACGGTTGACAATTTCATGCAAAATGATTCCAAGCGCATAAACATCTGCCCGTTGCGTTCCTTTCTGCGGGTGATAAATGTGTCCTTGTCGAAGAAGTTCAGGAGCTGTCCAGAGTAAATCTGCAACACGGCGAACGACCATTACACGCAGTGCTACTGTGTCACTTCTAGTCTGTTCGATCCCTAACACTACATTGCACATATAGTACATAGGACATAATTCTTATAAGGACCAACTACTGTGACAGACGTACTCCAATAGCGATTATCGTCCGACAAGAACTCCTGTCCATCTCGCAACTCATGGAGCCCATAATCGCCGACTTGAAGTGTCCAACGACTCGTAATAACGCAATTCGTCGACTTGAGATCGCCATGCACCTTCAGTTCCGAATCGTGAATATAGATCATGCCCTTGAGCAAATCGTCGACAAACGAAGCGACGAAGAGAGCGTCGAGTTTCACCTTTCCCGTAACCAGTACGTCCTGCAATGCAAACAAAGACGTTGCCGTATCCGCGCAGACGGAGTCGTGCACGCGACACCTCTTCATACACATACAGTACATAATACATACATGAAGACTGCCTTTAGCACAATATTCGCGAACGACAAAACAGTTACTCGGCTGGACAATGAGACCCATGAAAGCATTAACATTGTCGTGATGCAAGCTTCGCATCTGAAAGAAGACACGCAGTTGTGCTGTCTAACTTCCAACTCTGTCTCCACACAACGCACTTGTTTCATTTCGATTTTGGTAGCGCGTGAAATCTCGCGTCCTTTTTTCGCATAACGTATATTCTTAACAGCAACACGCGAGCCTTTATACATAGCCTGATTTCCCGGATCCTGCAGAATCGGCTGTTCCAGTAACGTAATCATTTCGTTCGAGTCATTACTCGCAAGTGTTATCTACAGTACACAAAAAGTTATGCAAACATTAACACTACCAGTAAAGACCATCTTACTAAAACAGCAAAAATAAACATCACTGCTTACTCGACTAGACGCCATAACCGAATAGAAATGCAAATCCCTCAGATCAATCTTCCAGATGAGTCCAGCCAATTCCTGTTCATATTTCCAGTTCCTCCAAACGCAAAGCCAGCATTAATCCCCGTAGCCAATGCCATCAAACAGTTCAATGCCCAACAGCACCTACCGATAAACAATAAATGCAACAACCAAAGAAACCGCCACAACAGCGCCGACCAGTCCCGACACAACATAGACGGTGATATCTACACAAGTTCACACAGTGAAGCAAACAAACACCGTCAAGATGATCACTCCTTACTCTTGTCCTCTTCGCACTTCTTTCCGTCAAATCCGCACTCCGGCTCATCCAGCGGAGGTCTGAACACAAACAAGACGAGCAGTCAGAAAATATGGTACAGCCATCCCTTAAGATATATTCCTAATTTCCGATGCAATACGCACCTGCCTCCAGGCCACTCAATATCCTTATTGAGAACAAGAACCTAAAGCACAATGCATGTAGCATCTTATTTCATTGTGGTACGCGCACACACCGCTAGCTATGAGAGACTGGTTAACTGTTACTGATAAACATAACATGCGCAAGCCTGTGTCAACTAAAAGCGGAATAAGCAGCACGCTTACCGGCAGGTCATTCTTCAGCGAGGTCGAAGCGCCACCAGTCGACGCCGACTGTTGAAGAGCAGCCTCACGTCGTTTTCTGCTCCGCTTCATGAACGTCTCGTGGAACTTCTCTCCACTAGCAGACGGAGCGTTATCAGAGTTTGACTCAGCGGCTCCACTCGAAGCCACATCAGCGTCATCAGCCGACGCAGAGGTGCTCGCAAAAACGTTCCAACTATCAGCCGGCAGTTGAAAGACACCGACCGGTTGCATCGTATGGGTCAAATTAGTCTTCGACACGTCTTCCGGGCGAACGCGAACACGCGCAAGAAGCGTAAAGTTGCCTTGAACGTCACCGTGTTTGTCGATGTGCATGTCGTACCCGGCAATACCTGTATTTACAGTACTTATGGACGAAATCCTGGCTACAAGCAAGCAGATGTGTCCACGGGTCAACCATTTCCTCCCAGTCAGATCCGGACCCGCAAGTCTCAAAAAGTAAACCAATGAAGAAGCACAATTCTGTCCGTCAAGTGTGGTGAGCCGAATTTTCCGCCCGTGGACACCTCTGATTACATCTACGTGGCATACTCCTATATCGATGATTGAAGAGCTGCCGAATGATGGCTCGTCCGTCCGCTGGGCTGCCCTTCATACTGAGCACCTTCGTCACTGCATAAGCATAGACCTTGACCGCGTCGTACAAGTAGCTTGCATACGGACTTGCCTAATGAGCATAAAGCCACGCTAGTAGTGTAGTTTCACTCTGCTCGCAGGCTGGACAAAAATCAACGAGCCAACGACGCTTTAACAGCACAAAAACCGAATTTCTCCCTCTATTAAAAGGGTAAAACAAGAAGTAGGATTGCTGAAATAATTTGTGGGCTCATACAAGCATGACATGTACGCTCCATTCAGCTGGCAGACATGAATTTCAGAAGCACCAATTTCATGCTTAAGAGCCCACAAATGATTTCACCAATCCTACTCCTTATTTTATCCCTTCAACAGCGGAAGGAATGCGTCTTTCTGCTCTGTTAAAGCGCCTTTACTTGTTTATTTTTAGATCTGCTCAGCGAGGTTATCTTTCGGAAAAAAGCTTTTCAGTTGAGATTTATTTCTGCAGTCTTCCAAGCCCACAACTAACACGCAATGCACTCCACCAAAAGACCAACCTACCATGGGTGAATGTCCATCCTTCTTTCCAATTCCAAGTGTTTGAAACGGCGGTGAAGCATTGTACTCGATGACCTTGGCCCAAAACGTCTTCGACAACTCATCAGCCTTCTCCAAAAGGATAGGACTCGGCACAATAGCAAGTAACGAGCGACTCGCCTCAACAATCCTCTCGCTGTCCGGCAAGGCAAAAAATTCCGCCACCGACAACGAACTCGCTAAAACGCCCAACTCACTCAAAACCCAAAACATTTGCCAAATAAAACCTACGTTTATAAAAGTATTCGAACGATTTGTCAAGAAAGTTGGTAAAGTAAGCTTCCGGATCAAGATAAATAACAACATAATCCCCATTCGCAAGCAGTTGTAATTTCTCCATATGCAGCATCCAGTGTTGAAGTGCAATCGTGCTACCGAACATGACATAGACTGAAAGTAAAAAGAAGTCCTTCCTCATCTAGTCCATCTTCATAGAAATCCCCTACCTCTCGTATTCTTATAAGTATTCTCGATAATACCCTCCAATGGCTGTAAAACGTTCTTATGGACAGCCGAAAATGGAATCGTGAAGGACGTTGCATTAAGGATCTCGTACTGATTCAGTTGTGCATTTTGCTGTAAAACACCACTCAATTGTCAATGTGTTCAACAGAAAAAATTCGAAAAACAAACCTTAATCGCATCGAAGAGATGTTGATTCTTATCCGACTTGCCATACATGACGGCAAACTTTCGCCAGTTGTACTTAGCGAGTAACGCCATCAAAGACTTCACGATTTGAGTGTTCGTCGGGATTGTTCGTGCGAACGTCGGATAGCGTTCCTTGTCGGAAAGCTCGTGATCGAGACATTTCTACAAGGGTACAAAAACGTTTGTCTTCACGTAAGCGCATGCAATATATCAATTGTTTTAAGCAAACATTGTAATTATCTTTCGAGAATACGCAATGTATGTGAACAGCCTAAGAAAGAACGTTGTTCCCTCAAAAAGCGCCGCAACGCCACAGGAAACATCTCCTAACCGTAACTGACACAAGACGTAGAAGAACAGCCTTAATCTCACAACTGACTGACTAATTTGGTCTAACAAATCTGCAGACATGACACGACTGCTCGGTGAACCGGCCGCGGGGACCTACCAGAAACCCAAGATAACGGCCGAGCTCAATATCTGCCTTATCGGGTTTGGTCGAGCTGTTCAAGCGCAAAATTTGGTAGTAGTCGACGAGTCCACGAGTCGCAATCGTGCTATTGACATCAATCCAGCAGAAGATAGCCATAATGGTAAGGGCACAACCAGCAAGCTTGCCAAAATGGCACGCAAAGTCATCAGGCGTTGTTGTCGCCAGAATATTCTTCTGTCTCGAGGGCGCAACGACATCGCGAAAAAGGAACGTCGACGCATATAGCAAGACGAGAAGCGACGCCGATATGCGCACACTCGGCGTTACCATTTCATACTCGATGCGTTGCGTCTCCGTCTAGCTGTGCTAACACGTCCAACTGTCACGTGGATCGTCAATTCGACGGCCGACAGATAGAAAGATGAGTTCTCGAACGTTTGAACGTAGTAAGCAAATAAGCTGGACCGAGAGCAATCGACTCAAACATCTAGTTCGCACGCACTTCTCGCGTAGCAAACAGAAGCTCACTCAGC
>JAQGBB010001490.1:0-13307 GCA_034691745.1 Prismatolaimus dolichurus
GAAAAGTTTTTGCAAGTTTGCTCGTGCTTTTTTGTCAAACGGCAGGATGCCTTTCGGCTTTGCCGATTTACTTGTTCGGCGAACGTTTCGTTTGCCGCCAACGCGAATTTACGCAACCAGTCATGTTCACTGCATTGGTTCGCATGAGCAACAAATTTCTAGGCAAAAAGAGTGAACAAAAATTATTGAAAAAATTTATAATGAAAATCGAAAACATAAAAAACTAAAAATAACACTATGCGCTGAATGGAGCTTGACTTTTCACGAGCAGTCAATTTTCTTGCTCCGGCCTAAGCTGCCAACCGCGCAGGATGCAGAAGCTGGCGAAGGGGCCGCAGCAGAAGAGCTGGAGAATTTCGGCGACGCCGAGGGCGAGGACAAACTTGTAGAACGAGTTGGCGAGGAACTTCTCGCGCTTTGCGATGACGACGATTGGGATGTAGAGCGCGATGCCGAAGATGAAGTTGATCGAGGCAGCGATCGAGATCCACATTATGTGGGAATGGGCACGTCGGGCTCGTTTCGTAGTCGGCCGTCGAGTTTGAGTTCGACGGTGTTAGTCCGGTCGTTGCGTTGAAACCATTCGCTATGCAATGGGATTTTTCACGGGCAGAGATGCTGTATTGCTTTGAAAGTTGCGTCGACGTGTTTTCCTCAATTGAGATCATTGTGCCGTTTTAGATGCTTTCCCCGTAGTTTCAATTGATTGTTCACTACCGATCCAGATGATTGTAACTTTTCGATGAGTATTGAACACGCATAATACGCTATCTAATCAGAAGAAAGTTACGTAATATCCAACGTGTGACGGCGGCAGAAGTCTAACGTGCCGGTAGGCCGATCAGCTTGTGTTCGATTACATTTGGATTCGAATCGAATCGATTGCACCGACTCAAATTTGATGATTTTACGCAGATTTCGATTAGATTTCGAAAAATTTAGTTTTTTTCCTGTTGTCTACGGGCAACAAGTGATGCAAAAAGTTGTGTGTCTGATGTATTCAAGAAACCAGAAGGAAAATCTTTTTCAGAAGCTAAACCAAACTGACAACTTCGAAATGCTGGACAAATTAAAAGTTATGTGAAACGTCTGCCCATATTCGTTTCAAAACCTACGCGGGACATATTTCAGTCCACGTGTCTGTTGTGAAAGGGATGCTGTGCGCGGCGGATGCGCACATTTTTCCAGCGCGTCTGTCATCGTGATATGTCTATCAGGCTCAAGTCAATTAAAAACGCACATGAACCATTTAGTACTACCTGACTGCGTTTACGAGTAAGGGGTTATCCATATACTTCACAATAAAAATTAATTAATTTTTTTAATTAGTTTTTCATATTTTTTATTGTTGTTTTAAAATCGGCAAAATATCATTGGTTAACCTCTTTCCGCCAGTTTGTCACGTGATTTATGGTCGACCCTTAATTGCGAGCGTCTTGTTATCCGTTTTAAGACTGACGGCCCCTGACGGGCATCAACTAGTTTAGAAAGTAATCGTCGGCGACAGGCCCGTTTCGCGACATCGAAATGTCGAACGTTCTCTCGAACGTCGTCCAATCCACCCGGTTGTTGACAAGACTCCGAGGGTCTCTCGGCATTCGCGCATTAATCGATGCCACTCGTAGATTAATGGAATTATTCGAGCCCAATCGGTGTCGCCTGTCGACTATCAGATCGCCGCGCCGTGTGTAGCCTTGACTGGACGTCGTCGGCCATTTGTCAAAGTCGATTATCGTCGATTTTCGCGCTGCTCGTTGCAGGCGATAATTCAATCGGACGAAAACCGAAGAAAAGATGAAAATTTTCGTTTTTCTTGCGTTCTTCACGACTGTCGTGAACGCAAAATGCGTTCTAAAATTTCACGCTGGATGCTATCGCGATGTCGTCAAGGTGTTCCTCGCTTTTCGACAAAGTGTTCTTGGTCCTGATGAGCCACATACGCTGGGACAACCGAGGACGACGAAGGCACCTTCGACGTTGCTTTCGAAGTCGTCGGGTGCTGCTGAGGTGATTTGTCGTGTTCGGGACTATCTCAACGAGTGCCTCAAACTCGAAGCGATACCGTACCACCAGCGGATTGCGAACAGCGTTAGCTGCTACGATGAGCTGATGATTGAGGTTATCATTTTTCCAATTGTTGGTAGGTTTGTGGCTACACTCAGAGGTTAAATGTAGGGAACAAAACACGAGGGAAATGTTGCTCAAAAATATTTTTCATATGTAAAAAGTGAAATCCAAATTTTCTTTTTTAAAGTGTTTTCTAAAAATTGTTTAGCGAAAAATTCCCAAGGTTTCGACAAAATATGAAACAGACCGACATCAACGTTCTTGGAACTTTTTGCCGCTAAAGCGAATGTGTATTTTCAACAATTTTAATTGACAAAATTTTGGCCAAATTTCACCGCAACAGGGATAAAATAAAAAATTATTAAATGAAAATATAAAAAATTATAACAAAAATATGCATTTCCACGTTCGTGTTTTTTCTATTGTATAGACGGCGTATTTGGTGGCGCAAATTTCAGCGGTTTTATGGATCCACAAAGCCTTTGGTTCGTACAAAATGGAAAACATGACTACAAAACTCATTTTCTAATTAATTTCTTAAATTTAAGGCACGCCCTGGAGCCCTTCTGTTTCCAAGACAAGGACAACAACTGTTTCGCCGACCAGTGGTCCTCGACATTCCAGCAGTCCATCTGGCCCGGTCACTCAACAGCTCCAAAATCCACCGTTGACCTCGCGCCCGCCGAGTGTCGACGTGCCCGGCTAGATCGCGTTCTTGTTCCGTTCGAAGCCCTCCGGAACTGCACCCGCCCCTTTTGGACGTCACGTGACCTCTGCCACTTTCTGGCACGCGTCGCTAAAAAGCTCTACTGGGACACCGTCTACCCGCAGCAAGAGTGCAACCTGATCCACCTTCGTTGCGACCACTGTCCAGCGCCGACGGCCTTCCGTGAATCCGTCGCCGGTTTCGTTCGCGAATGGTCGATCGATGACCTTCGCGAAGAACCGCTGCTCGCAAAGCGCTCCTGGTGTCGCCTCGCCGAGGACATTGAAATCCTTCGCCGTTGGTCGCCCAACTGTCCACTCGACGCGTACGAAAGTGATGAATTTTCCTCGTTTAGCAGAAAACTAGTTTCAGCCAATCAGGATAAAGAGGAACCGGTTTCTCTGCTGCCTCCGCTAACTCTGATTGGTCTCCACGAGATCGCAAACGCGTCGTGCACGAAAAAGATTGTCTCCTCGTGTCTGCTCGACGTGCGCGATCAGTTCGCGACGGCGAGGAGCTCCAAGCTCGCTGAACTACTCGGCTCGGCGCCGATCGCCGGCGACGAGGTGTGCTCGTTTATCCAACGATTTCTCGTCGATTTCACGGCGACCGTCAAAGATCGATGTGGGCGGCATACGGCGCAGGCGGGCTGCCAGAGCTTGAAGGCCGATTTAAGCGATCTGCTCTACGATTGGCGATTCGCCACGACGTCGGGTCGATCGTGCTCGATTCACTGTTATAATGCAAACGTCGAGGTGACGCTTCTCGACGAGCCGGTCATTACGTCCGAGCGGCGAATGGGCGGCGCCGGCGCAGTTGACTTGAGGGTACAGAAGGGCGATGGCAGAGGACCTTCGTCGTCCGATGCGGTTGCTGTGGCGGCCGCTTGGTGGTCCACGGTTTTATTAACTGTAGTTGCAGTCGTTTGGGCATCGTTGTCGAGATGAGGTGAAGGCTGAACACTGGGTAGGATCCAACCCAACCCGAAAACTCTAAAAGGAGTTTACGCTTATGCTCAACGACGAAACGCGAGTTTTAAATTTTCTAAAAATTATTTTACAAAATTTCAAGTTTTTAAAAATGACGATTGTCTTTCAGCAGCGGAATCGCTTTTGCCTGATTCAAAATTTGGGTTGAATTTTTGCCCGCAGTGTATGTCTTTAGTAACAGAGCGTGATAACAAAACGAATATGCTGTCACACAAGTCTTGATTTGCCTTGCAGTTACAATACGGTGAAATCGAGCACGTGTCGGCACTCGGCAGCAATTTTTACTGCCTTTTGCACCCTGTCTGGACCACGCGAAAGCAAAAGGATAGCTATAAACTGGGTAAACAGAAATTATCTTCTATCCCACCTTGTTCCCCAAGCCGAAAAAAAGTTACCGGACGGCGTGAGCAACTTCGCTTATGGTAGACATCAACTTGCCAATGGTATGTACCAACTTGCCAATGGTAGGCGCTAACTTGCCAACAGTAGGCGCCAACTTTTTAACGGTCGGGAATTCTAGGAGCAAAGCTTTCGAACAAACATGAGTTTTTCTATAAGACAGCGAGACAAACGTGGACATCCATAGCAGTAATATAGATAAGTCGTGGCGTCCTTTGCTGCCCTGTCTCAGAAAACGTCTGCGGTCGTGTTTTTTTTTGTCAAAGCCAGGATGCACTTCTGGGTTTGCCGGCCTTCTTGTTGACATGTGCCCAACAGATAGCTGACAGACTGTATTGCTTTGACGTGGAGCAGTCTGTCGTCAATATTGATCTGATTCTCATGACTGTCGACCGTTGCTGTTCATCGTTGCACTCACAAGAGCGGCACGTGTGAGCTTTCCGTCCGCGATGCGCGAACAAGAAGCAAACCGCGTTTTTTTCTTGTTGACCAATACCATCGCCTCAGCAAAACATAATGTGGACATTAAGATCCCTATGTCCAGGTGTCCACATTTTCAGATGTAAACATGTGGACATTGTGGACATGGTCTGGAAACGTGCCGTGACCGTAAAGAGCGGTCGAAATTTTTTGAAAATTTTCCGACTCAAGGCTCTCAAATTTTCGATTCTGTCAACTTTTGAGTCAACTTGACTAAATCGTTTCGAAGAATAAGCCGAAAAACAACAATATTATCAACACTAACTTTCGCCCTTGCATGCCACTGACAATGTGCTGCGTTACTTAATACATCTGTTTTATGTGCTGGCGCGGCTCGCGGCCGCGTAGCACATTATTAAATCCACCGGGTGTCCCTTCAAATGCTGTTTCACGCGCAAGCGAGACAAAGGTGCTGTCAGCCGCATGCAAGCCGAACTTGGAGAGCTTCCATAAAGGATCTCAGGTCTGGGTGAGGGAGGGAAGGGTAAGATTTTGGGTGCACGCAACGTGGAGTATACGAACTTTGAAACTAATAAAAGCCAAAGATGAACATTTTCGGACGCGATTTATGGAAAGCACCTTTGGTAGTGGCATAAACACTGCACTGACTTAGCCAGGCAAATGGATGGATGCTATTTATATTGTTTATAAGAGTTTTTGGACCTATCAGTCGCGGAAGTTGACTATATTCAAGCGAACAAAGCACGTCACCAAGAGCTGCGCATTTGAGCTGAAAATTTTGTTTATCGCAACGGAGCGAAACGACGAGATGAATGAATAGGATGGTTAATGAACCTGCCGGCTTCAACCGCATTCTTAGTAAATTTGCACACCATTTACGTCTTGCGATCATGGAGTGAGCTTGCATAAACCGCTGTCAATAACAGCAGAAACATTTTCCCTTCCAGCATACGCTGGAAATGCAAAAAATGTCAAGAACGCGTGTGCTTTCAACGTAGCGCCGGCACATAATTGACTGTTAGCAGTCTTTTCTGGTATATAGTTCTGTGGACATAAATGTGAACATTTGTGTACATAATGCTCACATAAAATTCCATGTGAACATTCTGAACATCTCTAGCAGAAAATCATATTCCAATTAAAGAGGTCAGACACGAGCGACTCAACTCAAATTTCACCTGGCTTTTTGTTCTATTTCAGCCCTTCGATTGACGCAAGTGGACTAGGGCAGGTGAAACATGAAAAGGTAATTAGTTGGCCGACCACAGCGATCGAGCACAATCAACCAAAAGATCGATCTAAAATAAGTAAGCTTCGCCGAGCAAAGTAAAAAAACATTCACCTTTGCTCCAAAGGCCCAACAGTTCGCGCCCTTAGAAGTAGAATGCAAAGAATTAATGGAAAGTAAAAAAATTTTAACTAAAAAATTGACGACAGCCAAGGTGATGCGGTGATAAATAGCGTCTTGCAATGTCACACTTTTCAACTAAAAAAATTTAGTTTGTTTAACCCTTGCGTCGTATTTTTATGTCCAAATCCAGCTAATCAAGTTGACGCCAGTGAGCTTAAAACTAGCAATGCCAACTTATTTTAAGTCTCATCATAATAAAAACATACGCACAAAATTGCAGTCAAATCAGTGACGATAAACCGCATTTACATGCGAAACACTAAATAAATCTTTACCTTGAAGTGGATCCAATGGATCGCTCAGGGGCCGTACATTTATGGCGTCACGGAAAAAGTTGCCTTTTCGGACCCCCCTCCCTCTCGTCACGGTTTTCGCTATACTTATAACACGTAAAATCATTTTCGACTAGACCCCCTCCCCCTAAACCATGACGCCATAAATGTACGGCCCCTCAGTTCAAGGGGCAGCAGGTTTCGTGGACACATGTACAAACTTAAACCTAGTTTTAGTCCAAGGTGTACCCACCTGCAAAATTTCAGCCAGCTAGCTTGTTTATTCCGAAAATTATTGTGCCACGGACAGACGGACCGACGGACAAGCAACTCTGCACATCTTATAAGACTCTAACTACACCATTTGCCTTAAAAAGATAACTACAATAATGTCACATGCACAGTTAAAGCTCTAATACGCTGCAGCTCATCGGCAAAGATGATGGCCTCAACATCAAGCGCAAACTCGACGGCCGACTACGAGAACGACCCCAACATTCCCCTGCTCACCTACATAACATGGATCTCCATCGCCGCATTCTCGATCAGCGGCATCGTCGGCATCGCCTTCTACATCCCCATCGTCGTCGTGATCATCAAGAAACGCGAGAAGTTCCTCGCCAATTCGTTCTACAAGTTTCTTCTCAGCCTCGGCGTCGCCGAGATCATCTCGCTGTTTGTACTCGGGTTCTTCGAAAACTTCTGCCTTCTACGCGGTTGGCAGCTTGGAACGAGCGGCTACTGCCCGGTACCACTTCTCTTTAACTACGCCATGGGTGCCGTCAGCTGGACCGTGTATGGCGTCGAATTCTTTGTTCATCCGCTCATCGCGTTCGACCGGTTGATGGCCATCTGCTTCTACAATCACTACTCGACCGTTCTAGCGGAGAAGTACGCAATCGCCATGTGCGTCATGGCGTGGCTACTCGCTTGCATGCTAGAAGCGCCAATAATCGGAGGCTACTTTCCAGTGGCCTTCTTCAACAATCTTCTTGGTAAGGCATGAAAACGTCGAAGTAGTTGCAATCGAACTTTTTTATAGGAGAACGCCACGATCACATTGTGTTATAGTTTTTCCAGGTTTATAAACAGTATAGCTAAGTTTTATGTGACGATCTTTGTGTTTTTTCCACGCGATTGTTGTGGCGTTCCGTTTCCGAATGGGGCCGCAAAAGAAATTTTTCCAATTTTTATGGTTCTGAGCTACCAAAAAACCAGACCAATTTCGCAGATTTTTGTGATTTTTTTCTTTTTTACGTCTAGAAACACGAAGCGTTTCCAATCGTAAGGAAATAGCTACCAATTACTAATGAAAGCAGAATCTTCAGAATTTGTTTCCTAAAACGGCAAAAAAGCAAACGAAATTAGCATACATGAGTCCGGTGCAAAAGGAAATTTTTTCCGGCACTAAATTCGGTTTCTCGCCGAAGTCGGATAATAATTTTTTGTTTTTTTTTGTCTTTTTTCCCCCGGCTGAAAAAAATATTCTGTCTTTTCTGCTTTCGCCGAAAATTTCAGAAAATGAAAACTTTTTTCGTTTTTTTTTTCCTAAACACCACGGCGACCGTCACCCATTTTCTGTCTCGACACATATGAACACCATCTGCTCTTGCTTAGGCCCCTACGTCGACAACCCATACGCAGGTTCGGCAGCTTATGCGCTGTACGACCTAATCTTTAACATCTACCTGAACACGACCCTCGCAGTTTGCGCTCTCCTCTACGCCGTCTGCTACGTAGAGCTCGTCGTGCGCCGACGGCGCTCGCTCGCAGTGGCCGCGAAAAACAAGGACGCTGCTAGAATGCCGTTGAAAAATGTGCAACAAAAGCTCACCATTCAGGCGGCAGCGCACTTCGGCTGCTTAGCCACCGACCAGATTTTGTGGGCGGTGATGGCCAACGTCAGCAGCATTTGGCTCTTCTTCGCGATGAACATGGTCGAACAGATTGTCTGCATGAACACGTCGATCATCACGCTCTGGTTCAACGACGCGGTGCGCGAAGAGGTGACAAGCTTGTTCAAGCGGAAGGGCAAGAGCCTAGACGTTGCGACGACGAATCAGTGGGCGATGAAGCGAAACACCAAACTGATCGGAGTGAGCAAGGTGACAGTTTAAGCGGAAAATAACAAAGTACGAGAAAGCATTAAAGTCACACCTACTGCACTGCACACTCTGTGGTGGAACTAGCGTAGTGAACACCTATCGGACACTTTTCACGGCCGTCCATTTATTATATTTTGGATCATTTATTTTGAAAGCACGTTTGTTTCAGGTATCACACTGTATTATCTCGCTCATAGCTGACTTTACCGGTTAGGTGTTTTCAATTATCGGTTCGGAACCGTTTGCGTCGCAAACGCCGATAATTAGCGAACTTTGACGCACGACCTTGCGTAATTACATCAGTTGCACGTGCATTCGTTCCCTTTCTGCATTGCGTGCGCAGGCAGTTTCGAAAATTATCGCTAGTCTACGTTAGTCTAGTGAAGGCAGCGGCACAGCGAGAAATTTCTTACAGAAGGGTGGACTCTAACTGGTAAGAAAAAGGGGTAACCCTTGCCAGCGTTTCCCATCGAATTTCACTTTGTGCAGCACTGGCGGTTTTTTGCAGAAGCGGTCAAACTTGCGCACCCAGTGAGTAACAGAACATAACACTCACTATTACTCTTGCATGGCGATTGCGTACTTCCCCGCCAGAACGGTCCAGTAATGATTGAAGAAGCAGATGGCCATCAGCCGGTCGAACGCAATAAGCGGATGGACAAAGTACTCGACACCATACACGGTCCAGCTGAAGGCGCTCATAGCGTAGTTGAAGAGCAGTAGCACCAGGCAGTAGCCACTCGTGCCGAGCTGCTAACCACGTAGAAGGTAGAAGCTCAAGAACGGGCCGTAGCAGAAGAGCGAGATAACTTCGGCAACTCCGAGGGTAAGAACGAGTTGGCGAGGAGAGGAGAGGTAACGACCCACTTGACCTTATCCTCAATTGTACCACGTGATATCACTGAGACGCCTTTTACGAATTCCCCCAAAAAACCGAAAGTCTGCTTTTGGATCCTAACACAACCTTTTATTCTGATACTTTTCAGCTTTGCCTTTAATGTTTAGCGTCAAATTTACTAACGTCAAAACAAATTTCGCCGTTTCCATCTTCGCCGAATATCACGAAGACCAAACTTGCAAAAGCGCTTGGGTCTTGAAATTTTTTTAAGATGTTGTCGACATTTTTTCATCGAGTTTTGCTGCTCGACATTTCCTAGCACCATAAGGGAAAAACGTTTAAAAAGCTTCCTCAATCTGAGGTTTGGTCGCGATTCCATTTAGAGAAATCTATATGTTACAAAGAACACCATAGCAGAAACCGAAAGTTTCGATGAGTTTGGAAAAATTTATCATACTTTTTGAAGCCCCGATAGAGTATCTGAAGTTCCTTCCCACTGGAGTGCGTATGCGCAACAAGCTCGCAGAGTCGATCAGACCGAATCCGGTGATGCTGCTGTTCGATCTCCTCATCGACCTTCTTTGAAAAATTTCACAAAAATAAATTCATCAAAATACATATTTCTTCAATTTTACCTATATTGCCAGATTTTCCTATGGTAATCGACGAAAATTGTGCATCCATTATAGTCACCCGTGCAGAGATAGCGTTTTAACGCGTCGAACTTATTTAGCGTCAAACTTGTTCTGCGTCAGAATTATTCGAGGTCAAACTTTGACCTCAAAATTGAGTCGGATACCTCTGACAGAAAGCATATGCAATACAGTTGTGTTTTTTTCGAGTTCAGCAGCATATATGCAAGCTCAAATTTACGAAGACTGGCGCTGCGAACTCTATCTCTCAGAATTCTCCCTGCTATCAGGAAGTCACAGTTTCGACAGCTGCCAGCGATATTTGACCATTACTCGCTGATGCAAATCGATCGTTAGCTTTTTGGCTGATATTTGGTTTTTGGCTGATCGGGGCGGAGAAAGGGCACCCGGAGGCCCCGGGGCTGACGGGGTTTCGTGCCTCCGGTGATTAACACCCTAGTCAGCTGTGACCAATGATAACGTGTCTGGCCAATATTGACGGGTAAAGTCGGCGCAACAATCAAGTAAAGTTGCGAAATCGATCAAGTGATGTTGAGAAGCGTATACCGTGTGTATACGCACTGTTGTCGCGTAGCCGAGAGTGTGAATTCTCTGCCTTCTGAAATTCATCTCAAAATCTATCTCAAAATATTAAAAATAAACAAAAATGTCGCTTTGTTGCCTGTTCAAGCGACTTTCAGCTGGTTATGCTTGGCAAGTCGCAAAAATAAATTTATGTTTAATTAAAAATCTGAAATCGGCAAACTGGAGATTTTCTAGCAAACTTGAACGCAGAGCGCGTGATACAAACGTTGTTTTCGACTGGTTATATGCAAATTCCAGAGCGCAGCGTGCACAAAAGTTGTTCCCCGTTCTTCGCTCGTTTAGACGACCTCTCTTGCGACAAAAAACGGACTAATATCTCAGAACATAATCACCGTCCGGCGAAAACACGCGCAAAATGGTCAAAATTCAATGTTATAATTTTGATTTTAACCATTTTGCGCGTGTTTTCGTCGGACGGTGATTATGTTCTGAGATATTAGCCCGTTTTTAAGTAAGCAAGTAAGCTTCACATTACTAAAACATGCTCGTCAAAAAACGAATCTCTGTTCGAGCTCACTTTCCGTTCATCATCATCATTGCCTCCGAGTACTCTGCAACTCTCACCTTCTTCGCCGGTGGTGATGCGGAAACACCGTTGGCGACGACGTTGGACGCCGCCGCCGCAGGCAGTTTCCTCGGCGTAGCAGTGGTGGCGGCAATCACCACACGAACAAAGCCAAGATAAAGTGACGTGGCTTCAGCGGCGAACCTGAGAACAAGCTGACAATCACAAGCGATCACCGCGTACTGATGCGCCTTCTGCACAAACGCACAGGCGTCCTCAAGCTGAACGTACTTGCCGACAAGCGCGATCGCCACGGTCTACTCAAGCTGATAGATTCTAATCATTTAAAAAAAAAATTTTTCCCAAGTTTTCGTTTTTCAAAATTCATTATTCGATTAAAGCTATATTATTTTATTTAAAATAATCGGAAGTATTTTGCTTTATTTTTTGCCTGAATGTTATTGGCCAAAAACTTTATCTTCAATTTAAAATTTATTTACATAATTTCTCATTCACATCTACGTTGAAATCCAAATAGTTAATACAAAAATTCGTTAATTCTTATCTCACTTTTTTGTTAGCGCCCCCATTTGTTGAGTCCACTGTCAACGATCTGCAGAGCGTTCGGATGAACTGCGTCAAATTTGAGCGACTCGAAGATTTAGGTGAGATTGTTCTCGCCGTAGAGAAGAAGCGAAGCGTAATTGAAGCACTCGAAAGCAAACAATCTGCCCTCTTTGACATGCAACCCACTGAATCGAACAGGCAAGCGTCTCGGATTGCCGTTTTTATCGTAGAGATACTCGTGTTTCTTTGGCGTGACTAGTTCACCCTGGCACGGATACTGGCGAGAACAACGAGCTTTCGACGAGAGTAGCAAAATTTTTGACATCTGAAAACGTTTCATTTTATTTTATAGATGCATCCAATAATCTGTAACAAATTAGCATACAAACCTTTCATCCATTAGACCAGCTTCAAACGAAGAAATCTGCCCACGGCAAAGGGCACAGTCACAATGCACGGCGGGCAGAAAAGAAAACAAAGTAGCCTGAAATAGTAGCCCAAAAAGAATAAACAACAAAGAAATATCTGGTAAAAAGCGCATGTACTGCCAAATGCTGTCAGAAGTCTGTGAATAGGCCAGAAAAAACAGCTACGTAACATAGCTGTTAAAACGGGTATTAGTCACCAGAATGATACTGCAGCAAATTTGTCCAAATCTGGAACTTTTACAGTGAATGCGGAAATGGCGTGAAAGAAGCATCTGGAATGTCTAATGCCGTGAAAGTATTTTGGGAAAAGTATCTACTGTACACTTACTATAACCCGTAACCTTTGATGATTGGCGCATAAAAGTTGCATGATCGCAGATTTTGCATGACACGTGCATGCCTCACGGATGCCACCGGAAAGCTCGCGCGTAGATTCAGAATTTCGTATTTTCGAAGCCGTAGGACAGTCACGTGACCAAGAAACAGCAAGTCACGTGACTTGTACTTTTTTTCTTCAAACGCGCGTATCTCGTGAACGCCTGCTCCGATCGACTCTATCTATGGCTCAAATTGTGCGCAATTGAACGCTCTACAAAAAAGGTGTTGACAATCATAACGAGCCGACTGCGCAAACTTGAGTATGCTTGCAAAACGAAAGAAAAGCTGCAATTTTCGACTTCTGCCTTTACTAATGCTAATAGAAAGAAGTTTAATGCATGCACGCACCGTTGAAAACACATACAGATACATGCATACTGCTGTTGTTGCTGCTATTACCTGAGTGAATTTGCAGTCCATATATGATTGCCATGCGTATGTTATGCAGGTGTAACGCATAAGTATTGCAAAATCTGCGATCATGCAACTTTTATGCGCTAATCATGCAAGAGCAAGGTTGCGGATCACCGTGAGTTTTTTCAAACGCAACGGTTGACATGGACATTTATACATGTGTAATGGGCAGGCTAGGATGCTTTAGAATTTTGCCACATCGCTGTTGCGTCTTACACCTATACTTTTGTCCTGCAACATTTTTCATCAATAATTTAAAAAGGCACAAGTAAGTGTTCACGGGCAGACAAATTTTGAAAAGCCAGGACAACTTCTTCAGCCGCAGAAATGTAAACATACAAAAATGCGTAAGACGGAATGGTTATGTTGTCTTAAAACTCTTTGTAAGGAAGTTTCCACGTCGACGAATTCAAATTCGCGGTCAAAAACAATAGTTGACAAGTCCTTGTGGTCGGAGCAGACTTATTTTTCCAATGTAAGCTAATATTAGCTCACTTCGACATATGTCAGTGTTTTTGACAGCGAATTCGAATTCCTCGATGTCGAAAA
>JAQGBB010001491.1:0-13305 GCA_034691745.1 Prismatolaimus dolichurus
ATTTTGCATGCCAGCACAGACATAAAGGGTAAATTCCAAATTGACTTTATGAGTTGGTGGGTACCGATTTTGAAGCCCAGCCTAGGAACTCTTGCGCGACTTGAAGCGCAGCTAGCAGCAGGTGCAAGTGCGAAACTTTTTTGGGAAGGTATTAGCGTATACAGATCTGATGCCAGGAACGATCAGCATCCAAGATGGAGAGTTGCTAGCTCTGTAAATAAGCCAGCTCATATTTTTGTCGTAATGCAGCAAATCAGCCGAGACACTAATTCTAGTTTCAACAGCGTTATTTTCGATCACATGAATTTGGAGAGAGGACAAGTCAGAATTAATTCAGTGCAGTTTCCAAAAGAAGAGTTTGAAGCGGATTTTAGTGATACAGCAAATGACTATCAGAGATTATTTCACAGTTTTCTTGAAGCTGGAATAAAAATGCTCGATGCTGACACTGGTTCTCAGGTGAATTATGTCGATTTTAAAACTTTATATCCAATTCTACACTTTGACGTATCCCATCATGAAGACAATCTATATGCTACATCGACCACTGCTGACATTGAGGTGAGACTACAACTGAGAAATCCACCAGCAAATACGTACTATATTTATTGTGTGATATTGTCCGAGCGATTTGCAGTGCTGCAAGGAGTAGAGAATAAAATGCAAATTATTTTATAAGATATAAAAATGAGCTATGTAAGGTATAGTGTGAGTTTGAGCGAGAGTCAAAAGAAAAAACTTGCCAACGCTATCAAAAATGGCAAAGAATCAGCTATTAGACTTAGCTGTGCTGAATTGACTGGTCCAAATCCAATTTTGGTAACGTCACAACAGCAGGCAAAAATTAATAAAGCTAAATTGCAGAAAAAAGGAGTTGAATTAAAATTTTCGAAAACTCAGCTTTCAAAACAAGGTGGAATTTTGCCTTTTTTAGCGGCGGCGATTCCTGCACTAATAGCTGCAGGAAAGGCGGCAGCTTTAGGAGCAGCAAGTGCAGCTGGGGCAAGTGCTGTGAAGGGAATAGTCGACGCAGTACAGAAGGGAAAGGGCTTGAAAGTCCTGCCAAAAAAGGCAACTGGCCGCGGACTATTTCTACCTGGAAAGCGTTGAATAATTACCAACTTCAGGAAATCTTAAAGAATGAAAAAGGATTTAGAGGGGTTTTTACTAGAGATACTTTACCGAAAAGAATTCGAAAGCACGAATGTGGCATCGTAAATTTAGACACATTAGGTGGAAATGGTACTCACTGGGTCTGTTATTTCAACGAGCCTAATGAACAATATGTAGAATACTTTGATAGCTATGGTTTAGCACCACCAGAAGAACTGGAGAACTATTTACTCACATCTCAAAAGCTAATTGCGTATAACACTACTGAACTGCAAAGTAGAAATTCTGAGCTGTGTGGTTATTACGGCATATATTACATCAAAAAACGAAACTGTGGTGTCGAGGATTATAAAATTCTTGCTGCATTGCAGTAGTTCCACAAGACAATAAACGACAAAAATTTATTAGAAACAGCACCAAATCTAATAAAGTGATACGTAATGCAGTCAGAAATGCGCCAAATACCGCTTCTGTAGACGAAGCTATCACGCCGTGATAGTTGCAAGCAAACTCCGAAGCTATCACGCCGTGATAGTTGCAAGCAAACTCCGAAGCTATCACACCGTGATAGTTGCAAGCAAAATCCTTTTTAGACTAAGCTATCGTCGTGTGGTGCACCACCTCAGCCCAAGGCTGACGAAACGAGCGGTCAGCGCGCTAGCCAACGCCTGCTGAAACGACAATCCTACGGGTTTTACGCGCGCTCGCTGCTGAGGTGCTTCGTTCTCTAGCACGTCGCGGGCGTTTCGTTCGCATGGAAAGCGTGTGTCTGTGGTAGACATGAAGCTATCACGCCGCGATAGTTGCAAGCAAAATAGACGAAGCTATCACGCGTGATAGTTGCAATCAAAATTCCTCTTTTTTTTGCAAAGTCCAACTACCACATTAAATAAACACTTCGCACGAATGCAAATGCAAGGTGAAGCTAAATTTTCGCGTTTGGGTTAAAAACCGAACGAATAGCGCGCGGCGTGGAATGCCAAGCCAGAGTGAAACGACGACGCCATGGGTTTTCGCCATGTGCATTCTCGCCTAGGTCTTAGCAGAATAGCGATTTACGCCCCCTCGTGCGACACGAAAACAAAGCGCACTCCTTGCTGGGATCGCTGGCTGGGAAAATAATGCACTAGCGTTTGTGAACGTTAGCGAAAGTTTGTAGTGACTCCCTGTAGCAACAGGCACAAACAAGATGAAAAGTTTCGATCGAAGCTTTGGCGTTTGCATTTCAAACGTTTGAGTGTTCGAAAGCGTTTTGCCTTTGCATATAAAACGTAATTTGTGCGGCGGATACTGGTATCGCCTTGTCCTTCTAGTCACAATTTCGGATATTTGCTCGTTTTTGTCCGAATCTCCGAAATCACAACATCAAGATGGTTGAAGGTTGGAGACACACAGTATTCATGCTTGATTATACGGAAAAGCGAAACGTTGACGCGCTAGAATCTGCTGGAAAATCGGCTAATGGTGAATGGAATACCGAACGAAAAGCCAGAAAGGAGGGGAAAGTTGTCTACTGTGGCTCTTCAGACGATCCACGTCGTCGTCACGGTCCGCCGGGGAGAGCGTCGGACGATGCTGGCTATACTGGAACGCTTTGCTTTGCGCGAACAGACAACAAGAAAAGAGACGAAGACCAATTAATTCTGGCCTTGAAACCACGCGATAACAGTCGAAATGCTGACGGAAGCTACCGTAAATCAAACGCAAAAAAAGAACATGGCTTCGTTTACGTAATCATCGACGATCCACCGCATACTTGTGGAGAGAAACACATTTGCGTAGGTCAGTGTCGCCCTTTGTAACAATCGCAGAACAGTGTTATGATCCTGTAGCCGTACTTTCTTATACGGTAACACACGGTAGTATTGAATCAGGTTTTTTAGCAAAGATGTCGCACGGTAACTTTTAGCCGCTAGACACCGAACTGGGACGTTCGGTTTCAGGGAACCGCAAAAACTCCATTTCCCTAAATTTTTGACACATCGGTTGATTTTAACCCAGGGAAACGGAAAAATAACGTCCGGTCAAAATGCACCCATTTCAAGTGAACCAGAACCCCCACTTCTTTATACTACTCTTAAGGTCTTGCTACTTAACCCAGGCACCTGTGCTCTTCGCTCCGCAGTGCTCCGTAAGGTCCAGTGAGTTCACAAGCGCTGTTTCTGAGCGGATCGCCAGCACAAATTATTTAGGCAGCCTGCCATGTCTTTCTCTGCTGATAACTAATCGAAACGTCCAAGGGTTCGCTACCCGAACACAGGAACCTGTGCTCCCCGGTGGTTTCAGAATGCTCCATGAGGCCCGTTTAGTCTGCAAGCGGTGCTCCTGTGCGAACTCACAATTGAAATGATAACGGGTGACCGTCGGAGCTTTTCTTACTAATAAGTGGTCATAGCTGCTCATAGCGATGAAAATATGTGGCTCCAACTTCTGGGGTCCGTATTCCTTCCCACAGTTGGCTTCATTATTTGGGGCCAAGATTGTCTGTCATGTGGCCCCTAAATTTGGGGTTATAAGTGCCACATAATTTTCAGAAACGTAGTCCATATAAGGTTGATTTTCTGCGTGAAGCCTTTGCATGACATAATTTTTAAATTGTTATTGATGGTTTTTGTAACAAGTGTCACGAACTTATCAACGGCAATCGTCAATTTGCACATGGTAACGGAGTTCTGTGGGCGAAGCCCACGGATAAAAATATCATGTTCAAGTGAGAGAGAAAACACGTAGTGCAAAGACAATTCGCGGCCTTTTCTCTCTTGCTTTAAAAGTCTCCGAACTTGTTTTTAGCTTCGCAGGCGGATATTTTTTCGGCTTTGTCGATTTACTTGTTTGATGTGCCTCAACTCTTTTTTTCAAATCGCGTTTTAATTAAACATGATTTTACTTTTAATCTTTGGGTTTTAGGAACTTTATGATTGGGCGCTCTACCTCGTTTACAATCAATCCGCGTGTAACACGTCCAGCGTGTCTTCGAGCTACGCGGGCACGTGCAACTCGAACGGCTCACTCGTCAACAGTCTTTACATCGAGTTCACCTACGGCAACTACCGCGTCGTCGCTTCGAATGGCATACCCAATCACACATACAGCGTACGCAAGAGTGATTAAATTGGCAGTTCACTTCCGCTGTATGCAGGCGCATATAAACAAACTATTGCAGACGGGCGCTGAAAAGACCACGCCAAACATCCCATGCGAATTCTACACCGTCATGTTGCTGCCGCTCAACGCAAGCAGCACAGGCACGTATTCGTCGACGGCGCTTGGTCAGACTGACACTGCCAACACAGGTACGCACGGCAGTTGGCAGATTTCACGCGTTGATTCGCGAGTTAGTTATCTGAGTGACCACTGTAGGTGCCGCTATCTACAATGCACAATCTGGAAACACGTGGTGCAACGCAGCGGCAATCGAGGAGTCGGACACGTTCGACACCTGCGATGGTCACGCAAGCCCCACTGGCGTCTACAACTATCACATGCAGCCGGCGAGCACGTGTGCATACTCTACTGACTGCACACTCATGGGCTACTTTTACGACGGTGTTCCCGTCTACTCCTCGTGCAGCGGCTACACAAGTTGCTATTCGTAAGTAGCCGCAAAGGAGCGTTTCTCAAAGTCATGATGAACAAGTGATTCCACCAAAGCCCGAAAACGTATGCTGCAAAAATATCATCGCCGACTCCACGCGACCATCCGCCCATGCCAGCAGTTGTTACCGGAAGATGCATTTTTGGCCCTTTGGACTTTAGGCTCCTTTGGCCCCACAGCGCTGCTAGCCGTTCCGCAGGTTGGCAGCGGCGATGTGGGAAAGAAGGGAGGATTTTGTCCGGATTCCGCTACGCTTAACTCTAGGATGCGAACGTTTTTGGCTGAGGTGTAGAGAGCGAGAGCTATTGTGCTAAAAGCACAAATGAACAACGCTTTTTCTACTGCACTTTTGTATGGTTTAACAAATAGGCTAAAGTAGAAAAATGTGAATTCTGTCGAACCTGCAGGCTCGTAAACGCAACAGGAAACTGGAGCTACACCGAGTACAATAGCGGCTCGGCAGTCACTGTGTATAACGGCTGTTCCACGAGTGACTACGCGTACAGCTCAACAAACTACGCTGCAGGGACTTGCAATCTGGATCAAGCGAACGGCATCACCGTGAACGGCACATACCGCTATTACATGACATCGACCTATCCGTTCACGATGTACACCTACGCAGGAACAAAAGCTTCTGTTTGCCTAGTGTACCCTAGCTGAGGGCGTGCCCACAGCGAAATGTTGGCCAGGGCGACATTCTTTAGACTGTCTCTTTAACATATTGCTAGGTTTGTCGATTTACAACTAGGGGGTATGAATGTGCCAACTTTAGAACTTTAATTTTTGGTCGACTGTTCTTTGCTGTCTGCGGTGTCGGGTGTACGTCACTTGGGCAGCGTTACGACTACGCAGGTTCTTGTGCACTCGCACACTCTGACTGTTGTAACACTTTTTTGTTAGGATATAAACGATGCTTTATAGTTGGTCGCATTAAACGGGTATTCGTGTCGTACAGTACTGTGAGCCAGAGCTGTCGCTGAGGTGCTGTCGGCTCTGATGACACAAAGGTACCCACGGTGCCACGGGCACCTATGGTTTTTTAATGAGCTCAATTGTTTGAATCGAAAGAGCAAATTAGTTTACGAGGCAAAAATGTTCCAGAAATTTCTGCTCATGAAATATTTAACCCAAAACTCCGATTTTTGAACTTCAACCAGGATTTCACCCAGGTATCCATGGTAAAAATTTCAGTTTGATCTATTTTCTCCAGCGCCCGCTAGCTTGCGAACAACATCGGCGACGGCGAAAAACGGAGGTTATCTCATAAGACTCCACTACTACGTAGTGGGCCTAAAAATTGATTATCATTCAGCTCGCTCTGGCTCTTCGCTGCACTCACGTGCGAAATAGTCTCATCGAAAATCCGACCAGCTGTTGTTTAACAAAAGACAGCATGGCGTTGCACCACTCTTTTCGGATTTTCAATCGTAACTTCATGTCTCAGAGCACGAGAGATCGCAGCAGTGTTTATGGTCTCTGAAGAATGCCCGGGCTATTGTCAATTTTTAGGAATAATTTTTGGTTTGAGTGTTTTGTTCGTGTAGATGAGACTACGAATCGGCACGTGCGACTTGTTTTTCATTTTTTTCCCCCTTTTTTCCGAGAAACTGACTTTTTCCCTGAAAAATGCGTAGAAAATTGACTTTGGGGGCAGAAAAGCCGAACACGGACTCTTGTTGGCAACCGCCGAAAGCAACGACCAAAACGCTGGTGCTGCAGGGCGAGGCCTAGCAGGTCACAGTACTCAAACTGGTATCATTCTTCGTGCGCTACTTGGCTCTATCGCTAACTTCGATCGATATTAATTGAGTATTAATTTCTTAATTAGTAGATTACTGTGCTGTACTACTTGACACCTATTCATAAATTTATCTATCATAAAACAATTTAGGGGGTCAGCACACGACATGACCAGGTGAGTGAGTCATTCGCATTCCCCCTGCATGCACAAGAGAAAGAGAAAAAAAGCGCGCAACTTGTCGTCTTGAACGTGTGATGATTGTAAAGTAAGTTCGCAGCCGTAACGAAGAAACATTCGCGTCGCGTACATTGTCTTTAAACTGTGCACACGTGTATTTGCTCAGTAATTGGGATGTTTCACAGTGAGCGAAATTTGCAAACTTGTGCGAATTTCACAGCGTGCGCCTGCGAAATTTGCATTTTTTAGCGAATTTCGCCCACTGTAAAACATCCCAAATGAAGAAATTCACATTTCTGGCACTTTCAGTGCGTTGTGCTTTGAATCGGTTTTCTTCGTAATGTCGCTGAAAGACCGGGCCAGGTGACGATACGAGCACACTTGGCTGATGCATTTTCACTGCAGACAAAAATGCTTTTCCGTTTTGGTGATTCCAAAATGGCGCAAGTAAAAACGGTAAAAATGTGTGCTAACTTTATTTCTGCACTCTGATATCTCTTGGGCGCAAATATTATCTTTTTACGCAAGCATGGTGCTTTTCTGAGAAATGCTAAAGTTGGTAGAACAGAATACACAACACATGAAGATTTTCAAATTTAACAAGCTTTTTGCCCGGTCATTCCGACCGGGTCTAGCCTGTTTGGGCATCGCATCGATTAGGGTGTTTAATGTACTTTTGCATTTAGCTCTAGGTCCCTGCTTTCATATGTTTAGCAAACTGTACGCTGCAACATCGCAAAGCGATTCAGCAATAATTCTCGTAAAATGCGACCTTAACTGCAGTCCTTTCAATTTTCTGACCACTTTTCTTTTTCCGCTTGAGATTTCGATCGGCGTTCAATCATTTCATCTATTCTACTGGCCCGAGCTTTCTAGGCCGTCAGTCGGTCTTGCCATAGGGCATTCTCCCAAGAGAAGATACATCAAAAAGCAGTAGCGCACTTTGGAGCCGAAAGAAAAGTTTCAGCAACAGTGATGTTGCAAGCCAGAGTAGGCTCGAATACCGTTGCAGTAGAAAGTGATGGTCTGAAATCCTAATACTCCAAGCGAACTTGCGATTAAGATGTGGTTCAAGAGCGTGCTTTTAATAAGAAAGAGTGAAGAACTTCTCTCTTGGCGGCCGAAATCGATTTTGCTTCCGTGCCTTTCTTCTGCGATAACAAAAATATGCACGTCGAGATAATGCAAATAAGCTTGAAGAAAATTCTGTAGTTTGAAACAGTGCGGCTGCGCTTTGCCATAGCTAATTATTAGCTTCGACGCCAGTAAAAAAACACTAATCTTCAATGAACTCACCTAAAACAAAAATGACGGCATAATAGAAGGAAAAATTATAGACTCGCATCGTCAGTTTCTTGCACGCAGAATCCGCAGTGAATTATGCTTGATACATATATCGCCTCGCGATTCGATAAATTACTGCCATTTTAGCTACGTAGTAACGAAAGAAAATGGATGGCTGACTTTAACGAATAGGCGAAACTCGACGCGACTTATCAACAATTCCTTGCGACGAACGCTGTTTCGCACATGTAAAATACGTCGCTTGGCAAAAACGGCGCTTTCAGCAAATGTCCATAGAAATTCTTTCCTCGACGTGAGCTTTCGGCGAATTGCACTGAATGTGTGGCCGCTCACTCAATCGCTTAGCAGAAAAGTTAGCAAAAATGAAAGAAAATTTTTGCCAGATTTCTTTACTCCATGTCAGCTTTCGGAGTATTGCACTGAATGGATGGTCTTGGTAGCTCTCTCACTAACTCATCTACTCGCTACGGCGAGATGTTCGATTATAGATGAAGGCGCACCGCTCGTGCACTGATGAGCTAGCTTGTGCGAGCGTGTATGCCTCTTTCTAATGAATCAGCCCGTGCAAGCACGCCGCTTGTGTGCAAGAAGAGGTTGGTCTGGTCGGTCTTTTCGACTCACACATTTTAGCTTCAGAAGCCCTGCTAGGTCGTGGTGGACGGACGGCAAAAATTCTGTTAGAAGGAGTAATAGTTTGCGTCTTGTGGGGTGACTATGGCAAAAAAAATTGAGCCTGTAGCCGAGGACCTCTTTGAAAATCTCGGCTTCATGTGTCGTGCAGCTTGTCTGCGAATCGTGCTACGCGTAATTATTGCCGCCTAGGTTTCCGTCAAGGTCAATAACCCTTTAGACATTATCTTGTGTTTTTGAACTTTCTCACAGTGAAATCTAGGGCATAAAAGAGTGAACGGTAAAAACATTGCGTGAGCAAATCTGGAGCGCAGAGGCTGGTTTATGTTCTTGTGAGTTAGCCGCCCTTGCTCCTCGACGACGCGCGCACCACGTTGCCTTTCGCTTTGAGACGTAGGATGTCGTCGACAATACGGCAAATTGCGCGAACATTACGGCACATTACGCGAACATTACGGCGTAATGCCGAAGCGAAACGCGGCTTGGCTGACACAGCGTTGGCGGCCACTTGCGCAAAACGTCGTCGTCGCAAAAGCGCTTATCGAGTGTTTTCGCGCTCTGCGTCTGCTTGCAAAAGTTTAGTTGTGTCCACCAAAAATTTTGCACCCATCAGGAAACGAGCCGTGACGCAAACTTTTCCGTTTACACACCCTGCGCTCGTTTGAGACCAATACTCTAGCAAGGATGGACAACGTCGACATTGGATCTGATGCAGGTAGTGTTAGCTGTGGACGCCCTTGATGCAAAGAAAAAAAATTAAATTTTGTATAGATCGTGCACCACTTGAACGACTTCAGCCAGAGGTGTGGCAGAACTGCATCGCTCAATATCTGAGCGTTCTCGACCTCTTTTGTTGCGAGATTACGAGCAAATTGTGAGAATGATTCTCAAGTGTGTGCGTCAAGCCGCAACCGTTCAATAAGCCATTTTTAGCTTCCAGAAACTAGCGATGTTGGCGTGGAAATCACGAAAAATTGAGAAATTTGAGGTTGCCGACGTCATCGACTCGAACGAGTCGCCGAATCCTGACATTCCTCGATTGCGTCGCGTTCTTCAGAGATTCGGCGCCGGCTTGAAGGAGATAACCTACACGTCGGTCCACTTAATCGACGATGAGCAGCTGTCGACGAAGGTTGCCGACGCCGTCACTGAGATGGCACCTTCGCTTCTCCGCTTGAAACTCGAGAGCCCGAAGAGGATCAGCATTACTCCAGCTGCTCTCGTCGCCATTGGTGGCCTCTCGCAACTAGATGCGCTCTCGCTCATCTCAATACAAACCGGCAGCGCGTTCGCGTTCGAAGATTCAATTCAACTTGTGCGCGAAAAATTGTCAAATTTGCGCGAGCTGCACATCATCGATCCGGAGCCCTACAGCGGTCACGTCCACTCGTTGGAGTTCCTCAACGCCATCACGTCGGCCCACCTTCGCGTAGTTGACATCGCGATCGGTCCGGCACCGCCAAGAGACATTCACACTTTTCTTCGCAGTCGAGACGAGCTCGGCGCACTCGAGGAGTTCTCAATCGATATGACGAAGGGAGGTTCGTGCCACGATATGCTTGGTATGGAGCCGAATGGCGGCGAATCGCTAATTCGTTTGTTGGTTGACAAGTGCCGCCGTCTCAGACGCCTTTGCCTCGTCGGGCTGGACGAGGGCGTCGACATTGAAGACGACTTCGTACAAGGTCAAGGTCAGCTCACTGATGTGCGCCTATTAAGTGGCCTCGAATGGATCGACCTGCATGGAAGCGGCAGCCTCACCGACGATGACGTCATTCAAATTTGCGACCAAAATCCGGCGTTGAAGAAGCTCGATTTTGACATGGCAGCGATCACGAATCGAGCGTACGCCGATGGATTGGCGCGCCTACAGCGGCTTGAGTGTCTGTACGTCGGCACCATCGACGACGCGACGCTTGAGGCGATTATTCTTAACAAAGCGACGTCGCTTCGGCGTATCGATGTGCGGGACGCGTCACGCTTGAGCGTCGCCTCGTTGGGTGTCATCGGTTTTCACTGCGAGGTCTTGGAGGAGATTTCGATCTACGCATCGACGCCTGACACAGTGTGGAGCTCACCGGTGACAATCGGCCAGTTTGCAAGCATCATCAAGAAGGCGGCCAGAGCGAATCAGAGAAAGATTGTCGTAAAGATTTATCGCGCGACCGAACTCGCTGCACGTATTTCTCAGATTTGGCGCCACAACGGGCTGACTAGTAGCTTCGAGCGTCCGCCGGAGTTGCAATGCACGGGCCTTGTGGACGTTCACGATTACGCTAGCGGGCGGGTGTTTCATTATTGAACATGACTGGCCGAAGTTTCCACTAATTGTGCCGCAATTGACCCATTGCGAAAGTTCAACATATCACCCAATTATTACTTCTATTTTAGAATGACACTATACGAATATGCTCGCGACTCATACGTATGTATTCACGTATTCACGTATGTATTTGAAGTTTGCGAATAAGAATAACCAGTTTGCGATTATTGTTGTGCAAAAGATCGTAAAAACTTAGCTATTTATTCAGTGTCATAATTTTCAGGGTAAGGAAAAAACTGTAAATTGGCAAAATTATCCTAAAAAACCGGCCGTGTGCGCTCACGAGTGGGACTCAACCGGAGGGTATATGGCGAAAAGATGCGCAATTGTCCCAGCTACATTTGGAGCAGTTACGTCTGGAACTCTCCGCTGGGCGTTGTCTCTAGCTCAAACGCGAGCTAAAAGAGTTAAAACTTTTTGACTATTGCCAATTGATGGAAGTTCCATCAATTGGCAATAGTCAACTTTCGGCGCGTGTACTTCTGGAACGACGCAATGCACACGCTAGCCGCAGACGGCGGGTGCCGGAATCCCCTCCCTTTGAGAGCGCCGCAGAGTTATTTTTAGATATAGGTCAATCCCCTCTGCTATAAATAGACACAGGTCAATGCCCTCTGAGGTCAAAAGTTTACCCCCTCCAAATGTCAATCTCAGAGGGATTGACCTGCGTCTATTTATAGCAGAGGGGATTGACCTATATCTAAAAATAACTCTGCGGCGCTCTCAAAGGGAGGGGATTCTGGGCCCCTTCCGCCGCAGATACAGTTGAAAAGCGCATTCAAGCTGAACAGGGTTGGTGTCGACAGTTTTGCGATCCGACAACGACAACCGGTCGAAAAGTGGCTCTGAATGCATGCGTGTCTGATACCATGGTCGGAAATAGCAAAAATCAATTTTTCGAGTTCAGTTTGAGCTGCACGAGTTCCATCGGGCTGAAACTTTTTATCGACAGAGTAACGTTTCACGGGCTATAACGCTAAGTACTGTCGTTTCTACGGAATGCCATTTTTGCCAATTGATGGAAGATGCCAAGTCGCAGTTTTGCCCTTATAAAGTTATGTGCAAATTGCGATCTTTGCCTGTCTCGTATTTGTTTCAGCATTTTTTGTGCGCAGAAACGTAGTCTGTCGTTTATGTATCCCGTGAAGCGAGCATTGATTGTATCACGCTGGCTAGTAAAACTCCGACTGTCTCTTCGGGTGCCGGCCAAGAGCATTGAAATGAATAAGGGGACGTTCACCAGGTGAAAATTTTGGCGAACAGCCCTCTTTTACACAATTTCATTGTTCAAGCGAAAGTACACCGGTTTCGCTTTATCGTCAGCGACAAACAGCGAAAAAATGTGGAAGATGTTTCTTTTTACATCGCTCTTCGTGTTGTACGTCGACGCGCAGGGATCGCTGAGATGGGCTCAATCATGCGTCGCCAAGGTGGCAACCAAATGCGCCGATTTGTGGGTCCTTCTTCCAACAAGGCTGAACTTGACCTATTTGTGATGCATTTCCGTTTCTTAATTTGCTAGCTGTCAGAAGAACGTTTCGTCAACCGCTAAGAGTCCGCAAACAGTGCCCACCGTGTGCATTCATTTGCTAACAAATTTATTCAGTGAGGTTATCGACTGCATGAAGAAAACTGGCGTAGATCTCGATGGGACAAAGTAAGTATCACAAAAAACAACGGCAGACTGCTTTTTGTATAAAGAAATTTTTTGAGATTTTAGATGCTGGAAGTGTGAAACCCCTACTTACCGAGCTAGCCCGGGGAGGTGGGTCAATCGATACGCCGACTGTGTGAAGAAATGCATATTCGTGGATGGACGTTGTTGCGCAAGGTAAGCCTACGATTAGCAATGACGGAAAAACATTCAGAGAAGTACGGCATCATCGTTTCAGGTGTAGTGTCGAGTTGGAAAATCTTCCCCTCGCCGCACGTTCCGCGTATGAAGGCTGCAACCGTGATGTTTACATTGCTGCACACATGGAAGTTGCTCAGTGTGTGAAAGACAAAGGAAAAGGGTGGTAAAATTTTTGAAAAACTGAAGTGGAACGGGGCGATTTCAAAATAGGTCGGAGCAATCTTACTATGTTTTTCATTTCTTGCTGTTCAGCTCTGTGTTGCGTCCTGAATGGAGCGAAGCGTAACCAGCAAATCTGTAAAGCCGAAAAAAGCATCTTGCCACAAAACAAAAAAAGATGCAGAGTCAGGTTCTGACTTCGGGTTTATGTGCAAAAGTGCGTTTGTTTTACAGTTTAGATGGAACAACTGTGCATGAACACAAAATACTAACATGATGGAACACAATAGAACATGATGGCACATCATGGAGTACTTCGAAACATAGTCTATAACGAAATGGTCGATAAGAATCTTTTTTCCTTTTCGAAATCATGGAGCTTTGATTTGGATTTAACACTTTTA
>JAQGBB010001492.1:0-13304 GCA_034691745.1 Prismatolaimus dolichurus
ACTGGACAAGATGAAGGTAGTTTTGCGTCTTGCGACTTGTCTGCACCATACAATTTATGATTGTGGAAAGGTGTACACTCTACCTCAGGCACCGAGTGCGGTGGCGAATACATTCTCGCCGACAACGAACGAAAGGCATCGGCGATTAGGAGTGACCTCGGAGTGACCGGTGGCGTCGTTCTCAAGGAAAAGATGATCAGTTCGCCGAATTTTCCAGCCGCCGTTTCCACGCCAACTCAATGCTCGTGGCTGTTTCGAGTAAATTTTCAAATTGTTTCAGATTTTTATTGAGAGTGGCTAAATTTTCCGTTTGACATATAGACGGAGACATCGAAGCGGGTAAAGTTGAGATTTGTGGGACCAATTTTCGCGCTCCCGCACGACTGCACCTTCGGCTTCGTCGAGGTCAAAGGAATGCGCGATGCCGGTGGAACGGGCGTCCGTTTTTGTGGTCAACACCGTCCCGAACGGGACACGTTCGTGTCCGACTCGAGTGAGCTCATCGTGATATTTCACATCTTTCTTCCGAGCACCGGAAATCAGGGCTTTCAAGCGGAGATTAGGGCAACAAGTAATTATATGGAAATACGAGAAAAAGTCGCGAAAAACGAGTGGGCCATATTATTTGCTTAGCGGATCCGGCAACACTAAAACAGGCAGTTGGGCAACGGATGATCATACGAGGACGCGGAAGTATGTGAAAATGAAGGTTTTTGTCGAGGTTTGCTATATCCTACCATCAAAGTGTCCGTTCTGCCTTGGCGATGACAGCAATTTATTTGAAATAGAAATGATATTTGACTTGTGGTACTTATACGACTTATATGACTTATAGTAGTTACGTCGAATGTTCGTTGAATTTATCCACTTTTAGCACAACGACAAAAAGCTGCTGCAACAACTACACCTGCAAGAAATGCAAAAAATACGAGTAAAGCACTAAGGGTAGGTCATCCATGTATGTCCCATGTCTGGTAAATCCTTTCCATGAACGGCTAAATAATGATTTCGTTCTTGTTGTCTTACACAGGGTCTTCAACAACGACACCGAAGAGGGGAAGCGCGAACGGCTAGCTAAGCCACGGTTTTAGTTGGACATTTAAAACAAGTGGATCGGCAAAGCCGAAAGGCATCCGGCATAAACGAAAAAACGCACCAGGCACATACGTTGTGTTCGGGAACACCGTGGAACAGTCTGCGACACTATGGAACACCTGGGTGTTCCACGGCCTGGACGTAAGCCGGACACAGTGCATAACGTATCCTCCACGCCCGCGAAGAAGAAACATGTACAATTCGTCGTCGCGTTCTGGTATAGCCTGAAACACCCTGGAACAGCCTGGAACACATAGAACACAGCTACCTATACATCTCACACCGTTCGCTAACTTTTGTCAGCGGGGGGATAGGGGTATAGAGCGGAACAGGAAGTTGACGTCTAATCAGTTAAGCATCTGTCTTGCTGCTCACTACTTCCGCTTGCCTGATGCAATAAGCTGGTGCGATATGTAATTTTTCATAAACGACGTCTGAGAAAGTTTGAATCTCTTGATCACTTTCTCTGCAAAATTCGTCTTTTCTTCATATGTGAAAACTAACGTTATGTCCGCAAAGTCGGAGTTTGCCCCACTCCGCATTAGATTAGCATCTTTTGGTGCAGCTTTTTCTAGTTGTGATAAAATGTTGTCTGCACGAATCTCCAATTTGTGGATACGTTCTGACTTGTGTGTCATGCTTAAACATACGGCCTATTTTTGGACATTAAACCTTATGTTTCGGAACGAATGCTGTGACAAGAGGCTGTCGCCATCTGTCTGCACGGCATCAGATCATTTCTGTTTCTAATTCTAAACCAACCATGAGCTCTGTCTTATACATAAAGCTTCATTTCATGAAAGTTAACGAACCTCATTCTAAATAAGTAAGCTCTCGATTTAGGACAATTTGGCCCAGGTGGAGAATTGGCCCAAGGCCCAGTCGCAAAGGGGTACAGTTGTCCTAAGCGAGTAGGCGGGAGGCTTCGCCCCCCGCATCCCCCAACCTGGGATGATTATAAAGCTTCGGGAAGAAGACAACGGCTTGGGCCAAATTGTCCGGAACCGCTTATGTGGGTCAGGAAACATAGGCTCGATAGAGCGAGAGACATCTGTCGGTCAAAGGATAAGCAGTACCCTGAACGAAAGTGAAAGCATCCTTGGGATGCTGAGACGGGCGAAGTAATACTGTTTAAGCTGCGCAGAATTTGTTTCTTGCTTTACTGCGTATGCCGTCGATTCTGCCGCCCTTCCGACGTTCCGCCGTTTGACGTTCTGTTCGGTTTCGACTGCTGACTTTTTCGATTTTGTTTTTTCGTGATATTCTTATTTTGTTGTCCGCTTCCAACAGGCTTTAGCGGAACAGCTGCCGAAGCAATCTGATTTCCAGGTATAAGACATCCACTTCCGATTTCCTCCTCCGTCTGAAAAGGTGTGCGCGATAAGCAATTAAGGGTGCTGTGCTTTTCTGCTTTGGGTAGAAAATTTTTATTCGAAAAATTTTGCCAATTTATTAATTTCATTAATGAAGGCTTTTAAAAATGGTTCGCCCTCTTCAATGGTGACTTTCAGACCTTTCTGCATTTATCCAAAACACTACTGTGAATCTTTTGAGAGACGCATTTCCAAAGAAAATATGTTCTGGAACGATGCTCACCATGTCTGAGAAGTGATTTGTTGCAGAAGAATATGTGCGCTTCCACGTGTTGAAGAGCATGTTTCCGTTACACACGTCCTTGAAGGTCGCAGTGAAAATTTGCTTCCGACGAGCGTCTTCGGTTTTGTTATATGCGCGTTCTGCAAAAACGCCGATGAGTTAGTGCAGCTTGAATGCTATACGTTTATAAACCTAGCGATAACGTACTATATTTTAGCTTATACATGGTCCAAATTGGCGTTATGTTTAAAGGCATCTTTCCGCTCTTGCAGTTGAGGTCCACACTGGATGACCTACTGGTCACGCCGCTCGCTGCATACACAAGAATGGTCACCACAGCAGCCTTTAATAACGCATACTCATCCATCGGCCGCGGGATGATACGAAAATGATTACTTCTGGCTCTGAACTGAAATCATTATACCACGAGTGGAATCGGCAAAGCCGAAAAGGCAACCTGCATAAGGCAAAAAACTACGCGCCAAAGTGGGCGGGAAGCAAATTCAAACGTGGCAATCTATGTTTGTGGCTAAAGGACGAATCCACGGTTTTTATCAGCATGTAGCACGGTGTTATCGCTGTCTACTTAGCGAGAAAAAGGGCTAAAAACGCGTTGGAACACTGCCTCCTCTCATCATCCATTAATTTTAGAATTTTTTGTTTTGAGAGGATGCCTTTCTAGAGCATGTCCTGGAACACTCTGGAATACTCTGGAACACCTTAGAACATAGTGTACCAGGATACTCTGGACGTCCGCTAATTTTCGATTTTTCGAGTGGGGAGCGTGGGGGAGTGGAGGAATCGATGTGCAACCACTTAGCTATCCTTTTGTTCCGCCACTCGGGCTCCATACAGGATGCAAAAAGAAAATCGTTGTGCAAAGCATTTCGCAAGTGAAAAGTTTTAATAAATTGAAATTAAAAAATTAATTAGTTAATTAAATAATTTCTGAATTTGAATCGTTTTCACGCAAATCAAGAAGTAAGCCTTCGGTAAACGGAAATGAAGTTGGTAAAGCGGAGGTTCAAAAACCACCGACGGAAGACTTCCTCTTCTGAATTCGTGCTTGCATTGCGCTACAACGATATTTCTGATGAATTGAATTTCCCAAGATTTTGACAACAAAAAACTCTGGTGCAAAGTATTCTCGCTGTCGCTCAAGGGCGCAGGAGACGGGGCTGTGACTTTCGTCGAAAACAAAGCACACAACGCACGGAGAAAACTTCAAAACAATTTTGCGCAGGAAAGTTAGAAAGAAACAAATGGAGTCACCAGAAGAGAGCAAGTGATTGTGACACGTTGTGTCGTAACTTGTTTTGAGCATCCGCTTTGTTCGGTGGCAATTATGCGTTCTTCTTCGGGGACACCAACAGGAACACGGCGCGTATTACGCACTTCTGTGGGTCCACCACGTGGGAGAATCTGGGTTTGACTGAATTTAAAAAAGTTAAATTTAAAAAGATCAAAAATCAAATTAATTAAGATTTAGAAGAATTATAATATTTTCTAAGGACAATTAACTTTAAGCCAAGCCAGTATGGTCTAGAAACTGGGAAAGTCGCAACAGTCCAGCAGTTAAATTTGTTTCAACCACGTGAAAAGTGTAAGCCATTAGCTGCAAAGTCTGCAAGTTGCGGAACGAACCGAGTCTCCGTTATTCATGCTCTGTAAATCAATATTTCGTTATCTTGTTTTGCCGCTAATAGTTCCAGGAAACTAGTTGGTTTTCGCGCTTTTAAAACTGGAGCTATTTTTCTTTGTATCGTTTCCGACTTTTATAGCGAAAGCACTACATTTCAGTGTGCTATTGAGCTCGCTGTGCGACCCTGTAAATCACATGTTGCAACCACGTTCTTAGATGCGCCAGTCCGTGGTCTTGAGTCTTCGATGGCGTTTTATGTAGATGGTCCCCAGACTACGCCATTCGTCGACTCAGTTCTGGGCTGCCATTTCTCTAGAGTGTGTTTGCAGTCTTGCAAAAAAACTTGCCTGCCATCGCTGAACGCGTCAGCTGGTGCTCAGCAGCATGTTGGTTGGCGTTGGCCCATGTCACGAGTTAATTTAGCCCGAGGCAGAACTCTTTCGAGACTGCGCGAGCCTGTCTATCATTCAACTTCCAGCCTTCGTTTCAACGACCATGATTACGAAGAAAAGCAGCGGAACACCGCAAACGTTTCGCCACGCAGAAATAATCTCAAATCACACTCGTCGTTGTTTCTTCTAAAACTATTTTCTCAAGGGAGTCTGCCAAAAGCCGGGAAGGGAAGTCTAATTGTTAAAAATCAGGCCAAAATCCAGGGTTTTACGTTTCATTTTATTTTTGGGGTGCCATAATAAAAATCTGGGGGCCAGGGCACCCCATTTCTGTTTTTCTATCGTTGCGATCCCCAAAATACGAGGGGCCATTGCAAAAAAATCGAGGGTCATGGCCCCTGTGGCCCTTCGTACGTGAAACACTGCCAGAATTCCAAGTTCAGCGGAATTCCTCGAAACCAGTCTTCTGTCGTTCCAAGTAGAGTGCTTCTCTGAGTGCCCCCAACTTCTCGAAACCGATAACAGCTGACCGGCAACACTCCTGCCATCAGAACAAATCTCATGAAGTTCGTAATTCAACCTTATTGAAATGTCGGAATGATGTATTGCCTTTAGCTTTTTTCGCCGACATTGCCTACGACAACGCAGTTCAAGGAATTTGCTTCCTCGGCATAGATTTGTGCTTGCTGGCACAACGAGAAGCGCCACATACTTAGTTGTAAGTGCATAACTATTATGCAGTCAGTCCTGGCGGCTCTCCGACTGTGCGCCCTCTATGCACTCTTCACTTCTTCCGCTGGTCTGATTTCCAAGGCGCCATCCCGGTTCAGGCTCCTCAGCGAATGCAGACGTGACGCAATTCAAGCCTGCAATAGCAAGTGAAGTACTTATCTACACGGTACCTCTTAAATGATGCCAAGTAAGGACGCCACATGTACTATTGTGCAGTTGTGGCTCACATCTTGAAGTGGTCACAAGGAGTCAGCTCGACGCCTGCTATGTGTTTGAAAACGAGATCGTCACCGCCGACTTTCTCCGCTGCGAGAGTGCGAAATCAATGAAGGAGCCACCATCGTGCGTACAGAGGAGGCGTAGCTACTAGAGGCATATGAGAGTACTTTTATAGAATGTAGATCACTACAGTGGAACATGCTTACTGTCACCACTGTCGTGCGTAATGTCACAACTTTTCAAACTCCCGGCTATACCAGACGCTAATTTGTCACCACGCTTTGTGTCACAACATGTCTAATGTCACATTTTTGCCATTCCCTTGACATGGGACAGTAAGAGTGTTCCACTATACTTATATTTTCGCCATGGAAAGCAAATTTCCGTCTGGGCAGCACGCACGCTCGCACTCACCGTGCCGTACGTGCTCACCATATCTTAAGCTAAACTGTATTTTTTGGCTTTTGAGTATGGGCTATTTTATTTCTGCCTTTTTTGAACAAATTTTGTTCCAATAGTGCTCTCTGCTGCTAAATATAAGTGGCAGACTCGCAACGTTATGCGTGGTCGGAGATGGCTCCTTACGAGCACAACAATGCATTGTAAGCGGCCTGCGTTGTGACAGCACACCTTGAAAAACGTAAAAACGCGTGTGCCAAAGCTCTAATAAAAGCTTTTAGTGTCCCATATCTGTTAGACATTGCGAAATTTTACATGATAATGCGAAAGGGACAAACAGCGACTTTTAGCTTTATAGCCTCGGGCAGTAAAATGTTGGACAAAAAACAGAAAAGTATAGTATGCATATATCATACCAGTTGGTGCATACATGTTTTCCGATTTAGGTGCTTGTTTTTGAACGCAACTTACACGGATAGCTGGAGACGAGTATTGGCGTCAGACCGGCGCTATTTCTCGTGCATGGAAGCTTGTGCGATGCAAAAGTTTGCAAAGTGCGCTGAATTGGGGTGCGACCAGAACATCGACTCTAGCATCGACGCCTACAAGTGTTTCCAAAGCGCAAACGCTGAAATGACTCGCCACTTTTCTCTGTGCATTCGAGGCATATGGTCGTCCGATCTGACTGAAGTCATAAGCGTTCAGCGCGTTTATCGTCCTAAACGAAGCGTAAGCTCAGAGTTTTGACTGGATTTACTCAGTTTTAGCAGAGTTTATTTCTTTCGCATGATCTAGGACACCATGCTTCCTTTCACAAACTCCTCGGTGATTCACTATAAACGCTACAACGTGCTGAAGAAAATCCCACAAGATCAGCTGCGAACGAAAGCGAGGGCAGGCAAACCTTACAGTGGGCCGCTGAAGGAGTTCGTGGACTGGCGAAAGCCTATCGGCCCAAACGCTCCGCGTGTGCTCAGTCTAGTAAAAGAGCAAATGGTAGGTACACAAATGAACGAACTTTAAGGGCACCATACAATGTGTTTAATTTATTTCTACAGAAATGTGGCAGCTGTTGGGCGTTTGCGTCGGTAAGCTGCGCGTTTGTTTTTGGACTGATGATCCTGTATTTCTCTAATTTAAGAAAAGTGTGAAAAACCCAAAACATGTCATAATTCATAGTCAGTTTTAAAGTTAAATTTGATTGGGATATTTAGCGTGCCTGAAGTTGTCCACCCTGTTCCGGTTGCGCTGGTTTTGAATTTTTTCCGAATGCCTTGATTTTTCTCAATCATTGGGTGCAATTTTGAACAAAGCCTGCAGCTTATTTCTTCGTTTTTCTGCACTGGCATGTCTACCTTTCTTCCTTCGATACGAGTATAGGCAGCTGTGCTGGAAGCACACCTCGTCCTCGTTGACAATCATGTCGAAAACGGTGGTGCCGGGAACATTTCGGCGCAGGAGTTTGTCGACTGCGTCAACAAGTGGAAGGGTTTGGGCAACAACAAGGATCCAACGTGTATCGAGGAATCGTACAGAGGCGAGGATAACGGCTGCTGTGGTGGCTATGCGTGGAACGCATGGGAGTTCTCACGAGAGTTTGGCGTCGTCTGGGACGCGAACTACAAGTACACCGGAACTGTATGTAAACAATAACGTGAGAATGCGCGCCGAACTTTGACGTTCTAAATTTTGATGAACATTTTAAAGTATTCACCGTGTAAATGGGAGAAGCTCAACGACACCAGCATGGCCTTTCGACCACTTCGTCATCCGAACGATACGTACGTGCATGTGCTCGGAGAAAAAGAGATGATGAGGGCCGTTGCATTCGAGGGTCCAATCGTGGCGACAATCAATGGCAACTGCTTGCCCGATCCGAACGATGAGGCCAATCCATACCGCTATACCAGTGAGCGTGTGCCTGAAAGTGAAAGAGAGATTCGAAGATCTAGCTGGAGCTCTAGTCAGTTCGGAACGCCGGCGCAAATACATGACTTCCTTTGTATGCCGCAGAAATTTTGAACAACCAAGAGAACACCGACGGCCCGCCAGGCAGACCCTGTGACTGGGCATCGCCGAACCACGCGATTGTAATCGTTGGCTACGGAACGACGGCCGACAAAGGCGTGCCTTATTGGATAATCAGAAACAGGTAGCTAGATACCATTGGCCAGTCACTAGCATAGCAAGGTCATCCGCGACTGTAGTCCATTTTTACAGTAAGTTGTTTTCACAACATCAACTGTATTTGTTCCTAGTTAATTTTTTTGTTGCAGCTGGGGACCCGGCTGGGGCCAAAACGGCTACGGTCGCATTAAGCGTGGAACGAAAGAACTTGGCATCGAAGTAGAAGGAGGCTTTTATCCTCTTCTAAAGAAGAAGTAAACATTCGCGCAGAGTGGACGATTTTTGAGGAAATAATACAAGTTCTGAACCTTACTGTCGCAGGCGATCGGCTTTTTTACACGCTAACGGTGTCTCGAAGGCTTTACTGTTTGGACATTGTTAAAAAGACTCTAAGCTATTCTCGGGACAAGTTGCCATTTAAGTGATTATTCTGTACTTTAGACTACGTCCTTAATTAATCTTTTTCTTACGAACCCGTGGAGGTGGACTGATAAAAGTTAACAGAAATTCCGCTGAAGATGCAGTTTCACGCAAAGTCGTGCATGTGTACTTTGAACTTCACGAAACGCATAGGTCATTGTTTTATTTGTCACAAATGGCACAGCACACTGTAATTATCACTGCTAAATTTTGTTTCTCAGTAATTTCTGTGTGCCTGGCCTTATGGTAACGAGGATACACTGCTAGATACCCAGTTTCCACCTCGGTGGCCGTGATGTTCTCGCGACACTCTAGGATGACCTAATTCACTGAACAAGAGTTGCCTCATCAGCGAGACGCTGCTCAGCATATAGATAGTCTTTGAGTGGCAATAAAAATGGTAAAATGCCGCAGGGAACCTGACAGAACGCTGTCGCAGCTGCGGTCTTGTCACCCGAAAATGGTCCTGGGCACGGGACAAGCTCACAGCAAGTCAGGAACGTCGTCTTTATTCCTGCCAATGTCGACCGAAGTCCGGCGCTACTTATTTTTGGTCTGCCGGTGGGTCTGCGTCGTGATCGGTTTCGAACTGCATTCTTGAGCTCACCAAGCAGAAATTGGGCTTTTTTGCAGATGAACTTCCCCAATTGAGCGTGTAGGGCGAATAGCCGCTAGGCAAAATTAAAAAATGTGGATTACCATGAAGTGTGAGCGAAAGAATACCTCGCTTTCTTTAACTCACTTGAGTAGAAAAATAATCACGGTTTATTAGTCGCTTATGCAGAATGTGCAAGCAATTTTAGAGTATAAAGCACTTTGGAACACTCAGCTGTTTAACTATATCGACGCGGGACACATAAAATGTTTCTCATTTTCATAAATTTTCTGGGATATTTCTTGCTTCCGTTTTTTTTAACAGAAGGCGGTTTTTCGGTCTCACGTGTACTCCCGTGTTTTGCAGTTTTGAAACACGCAACCTACGCGCGCACTGCACAATAGATCACTGCAAAAGACGCGATCATCGTTTGAAGTGAACCACGAATGTCACTTTCAGCACTTGGAGACAGCGTGTTTTCGCTCATTCCATTGCCCACGTTTTGCATCTGAATGCTTGTTAAACTCATCTGCATTTTCTCCTCATCCTGGTACGCGGTTGTCGCTCGACCGGTGCTAGGGGAAGGCGTGAATCCTTCTGCTGATGCTACCGCAAACGGTGTGGATACACAACTTTTCATTATTGGCGGATATCAGCAGCTCGACAACAGGCGCTCCGTACTATTCAAAACCGTCGACATATACAGCAAAAACAACTCCTCGAGTTCCATACCGGAACTGCCGGAGTCGCGTTGCGGGCACGGTTCGGCGACCGTGAACGGCCTCTTGTACGTCGTCGGGGGCTTCAATAAATTATCGGAGGTCATGTCAACGGTGTACGTCTACAGTCCGGTTAGTCGGAAATGGTCGTTAACGACACCAATGCAAAGTCCGCGAACACAGCTTGGCGTTGCGGCTCTCGAAAATAAGATCTACGCTGTCGGAGGCTCTGCCGTCGGCGAAGAGAAAAGCGCAACGAACACCGTCGAGATGTTTGACCCAACTACCACGAAGTGGACATCTGTCAAGAACATGTTCACGAAACGTCAAAATCACGCGGTCGGCGTTATTAGCGGGCAACTCTACGCCATCGGCGGGCTAGACGAAAATATGACGTTTCTGAACAGCGCCGAGCGATACGATCCGAGAAGCAATGAGTGGTCGTTTATTGAACCGATGAAAACCGCGCGGTGTTCGTTTGCTCTTAGCGTGCTGAACGACGAACAGCTGTACGTGATAAACGGGCTCGCGGACGATAAACACGGTCAACGTCTAACGAGACTGGTTGAGGTCTACAACGCGAAGACCAAGAAGTGGAGCATGAGCATGAAGACACAGGTTGCACGATCGGGCGCAGCTGCTTTTTCGTCGAATGGACAGCTCTACGTCGCCGGTGGTATGACGAATTCGCCGCAGGGTGCGTCTCAAGCTTTAAACTCAGTTGAGCGGTTTGATCCGGATGCAAACCTTTGGGTTTCGGATGAGTACCAACTTTCCAAGCCGCGATGGTACGTTAGCGCAGCAATGCTTTAGAAACCTGTGCAGTATGATGACTAGTGGCAATGGTGTATCTGCGCCTTCGATGGGTAAATATGCATGCCAAACACGTAACACTTTCTGAATCGGCAAAGACGTAGCAATACCTCGGTCGGATGTCTCGATAGGTCCACGAGTGGTATATGCCGCATACACAAATCGGTTTTTGTTTTTCCGCTTATGACAAAACATGCCAGCTTGACTTTCTCTAAGATGCTGAAAGTAAAAAGCTGGTCCCTTTGGCAGAATGCGACGCGATTGTCGCCCTTGCTTTTGCACGAGGAATCAGCGTTCAAAACGCTCCCTCCCACGAATATCAAACCCCCATTAGCATACTGCTCTATCTATCATCGAAATCATTCGCTTGGGGCATCGGAGCCAGATTAATGAAGCCGTAGATGCCACTGGATTAGGTGTCACAGACTGTCACATGAGGACACTGGTTTGGTACTTTATTTTCCACTCACAATTTCGCAGCCACGTCCTCGCCCCCTCCCTCAACGTTCCGAAAACTGTGTGAAGTTTCAGCAAAACATCTGCCCAGAGATAGTCATAGACCGAAAATTTTTCGCTCAAGCACGGCCCGACCCATGGCTTCCGGAGGCCGGTTCGGCCCATGGGCCGACCAAGTTTGCATACTGCGCCAAACTGCATAGGCAACCATACGTCAAATTTGCCATACATACCTACCTGGTTAACAATAAACATATCTACTATGGGTCATAAAAAATGGACAAAGCCGAAGAGCGTCCTATCTGGAAACTAAAAAACTTAACGGCGCGCAACGCCCACTTTCCAAAAAAACGCACTCTCTTCGGCAGTAGCAGCAACACAAGCAGAGAGAGCCGCGCACGGACATGAAACCAGATTTGAATGAAACACGAACAGATGCAAGTGTCACGAAGGCTATATAGTGTCCATGGAGATATACGGTGGCCATGAAAGCCAGTGTCCATAAAAGTATATGGCGTACTAGACTACGATACCCAACGCTTCCACAAACTTCGATTTTTTGAAAGCAGAAGAGGAAGAAGGGGCGGGAAGAACTTCCTTCGACCACTCATCTGTCTTGTTGTGACAAAACTGAATAAATGGATTATATGAAGTGAATTACTTTTCAAAGACAGTCGTTGCTGTCGGAATGAAAAAGTTGCAAGTTGCAGCAGACAAATCGGCGATCAGTTTGTTGTCGGGCCCATGGGCCCAACGTTTTAGCTTGGGCCCGGCCCGGCTCATGACCATCTCTGCACCTGCCCCGGCAATAAGCGAAAAGCACGGCAACAATATCAATAAGTAACTCGCCAAGGCAAAAGGCATCTGGCAAAATAAAAAGCGTGCGCGCAATGTGGCGCCTACCCTTTGGCAAGTTTGCACCTACTACTAGCAAGTTGTCGGCTACCATTGGCAAGTTGGCATATTTCTAGCTGTACTGCTCACACTGTCCGCTAGCTTTCATACACAAGGGATAGGAAGCGGCAGGAAGCGATCGGGGGGGGGGGGCGGCCGGGGAGGGTGGCCGCGGAAGATAGCCATCTGACCAGTAAACATCCTTCATTTAACGCTTGCTTCGCTCGCTTTTGCCGAATGAAATAAGACGCAGCTGTTTAGCAGACCAGTGGCCACCAACTTTTTTGAGGTCGGGGTAATTTTTTGTACTGGGAACCGCACTAGGAGTAAGCACACTTTTTCGGATCAGTGCGCAAAAAACTGTTGCGGCCGATAAATCAATGCGCGAATAGAGGACGAAACAAAGAGGAGCCGTGTTAGACTCCGCGCGCTCAGGTCTACAAACTTTCGTCGCTTGCGGATAGCCAAAATTTGTAAAAAGATGAATTTTTTCGCCCGCGACTATTTATTGCGAGTCTTTCGGTGATACGTATGCAGTGAAAGACGTCGCGAGCATAGCGAGCGTCGAAAATTTTCTGATTTTGCTATGTAAAAAATGTAAATAGTAATAAGAGACACGTCGCGAGCGGAGCGAGCGGCGAAAATTTTTTTTCGGTTTCAGAAGAATTTTTAAGGTGAACCAAAAGTCGGATTTTTTTCAAATTTTTGAAGTTCAGTTACAACTTTTTCAAATTATGTCGCGGTTGTTAGGGGTAAGCTGCATGGTCTCTCGGGGTACAAATTTACATCTGGGGTAGAGATTGGTAGACGTGCAGTAGACGACAGTGCTGTCTGTGCATTAGCCTTTTTGGAATCTCCTTTTTCGTAGAGCGTTGTGCACTTGCTATAAAGAGCACGTATCTTTACACGCGCTCGGAGTACAATATTCTGTCGTATTATGACTGCACAATTTTAGCGTCAAAGTGACAAGACTACGGCAATTCTTATAACAAATGTAACAACAAAAGATTCTGCAAAGACTGAGTATGAGTCTCAAAGCTAAAACGTGTCGTTGCTCAGCAATCAATGTGAACTCAAGACGCAGGTCAAGACGCAGAAGCAGCAGGTCAAACATCAAAGCGGACAAACAGCTGTTCAAAGTAATTCACAATTAAAAGGCTATGACAAGCTCAATGTGTTGTCGGTTGCAGCACCCATTCTTCGAT
>JAQGBB010001493.1:0-13301 GCA_034691745.1 Prismatolaimus dolichurus
CGTTCGGACGACGAGAAAGTAAACGATCGCATTCAATAGCAAATATGCGATCGAGAGGCCGGCGAGTCCGAATACGCGCATCACCTTGTAGTCCACGAAGTACGTTTGTCGCACGAGTACGAATGGCACAAATAAGTGATCTGAGGAACTTCACAACGAGACCATCAAAAAGCTGCCTAAAATTTCGCCAGCTGCACTGAGCAGAGTAATAATTCTCCGAATGATGCCCCCCAATCGATTCGATCGTGGCATCGTCAACGACTACGTTCTGAGCAAATACGATTTGGACGCGAGGACGGGTATTCACAGTGTTCTAGCTGGTTCTTACTAATGGTCGCGCGACGCGTCTGGCAAGAATTCGCACACGCGAAATCCGACGGCCACGCAGTCATACAGCGACGATGATACGATCTTGACTCTGCTTACCTGCTAATTAGTCAAGCTTGCTGCATTCGGATCCCTGTATCCCATTTACTTTGTTGCGTTGTATAGGTCCAGCCCGCACTTTTTCGACGCCCCTCGATTCACTGCAGCTATGTTGACCTGCGGCCAGCCCGCCCCGCGATGCAAGATAATGGACATGCTTCATTTGGTACTGTTGTGGCCGAACTCGATTAAGATGGCTCTAAGCCCACGTGCATAAGTTTGGGCAAAACTTTCAAACGGACTGCTACTCGCACACCTTCGGCACTGAGGTGACGAATAACGTGTACTCACTCTTCAACCTCGCCTACTTTTGCAACAGCGCGAAATTCACAGCTTCAAAATGCGCTAATCGCGAAGGCATAGACGCCGACTTTGGTCAACTGGCAAAGCTAAATCTGCAAAACCTTGCGAACGAAAAAACCTACGTTGCGCTGTACAATATCAACTGCAGCCGAACGCTGACAGTCTGGGCGCCACTCTACTCGTTTATTGGCTTTATGCCCCAGCGGCGTATAAACAGACGTTGTAGGAAGATAAAGGCGGGCCCAGACAGCACCCTATGCAAGCGCAGGGGTTTCGTCCGTGCGCCGATCGCCGCGGAGTAGGACGCCGTCCACCGGTTTCTGAGCGAAGCGTCTGGCGTCAATCTGGTTGGCCACTTCGACGTCTGTTGAATCCTACTATGCCGGAAGTGAAGAAAACCGTCAGAAATAACATTGAGCTGATGAATCCTTGATTGAACATTTTAGAGGTTGCCGTTAGCGACGGAACACCTTTTAGCTAGTGTTGTATCGGAACGTCACCAGCTCTTCCGGTGCCGTACGGATTCAGAGACTATTCGCCGTTGGCTTATCGTTAGGTGTCATAGCGTCTAGCAAGTGCAGTTAGATGGAAACTTCACGTTGACCAATGAAATCTGGGCGAAGCATTCTTCGGGAACTAGACCTATACTACAATTTCGATTTGACGCATATTGCTGGCGTATCTAATGTAATCAAATCGCCGACCTCTTCCTTACTAGGCAGTGCTTATCTATACCATATCATACATGTAATTGCAGCCACTTGTCATAAATCATTGCAAAAATGCTTCGATACGTCTCCGTTACTCATAGTTGTATGCATAAACGTTGTGTTTGGTAATCTCTTTCGAAAAATCTTCAAGGTGATGATTTTAATTTTTCTGCCAATCTATGCGATCTTTGATACGGCGAAAGCGCTAATACATCTGCGCACTAAAACTTTGGGGGTACATAGATAAAATCTCACACATGAATGCTGAATCATGCACTGCGTGGTGCCTATAGCAGGTCTTGTGCGACACTGACAAACTTTTATGCAAATACGGCGAATCCTGAAACGTCAAACTGTCAGTGTGCTCTTGCCGTTTAAAAAAAAACGTGTTGTAACAAAGTGCTGATAGTCTAAAAGTTTCAGTGTTTGGGCCAAAACAAAAGTCCAACTCAAAATTGATTGTGGCTTGAGGAGCAATGGCTTTGGCTTCCAGTGTCTTTCTGTTCTTTCAATGCTGTGCTTTACTTGTGATTGCTTTAACCAGTAAGTTTTTATCCAAATAAAGTCGCTTAGAAGTTTACTCTGAAATTGTCGTACCGATTTACAATTTTTAATATATTCTCGGCATATGCTAATTTTAAAAATGCTCCTGGCTTCGAGTACGAACGCAGATCACTCGAAAATGAGTCCAACTTTCTGCTCCTGCTACATGTGATAGCCCAAGAAAAATTCTAAATCTCTTTGAGTGAAAGTCGAAAAATGCAAATGAAAGAATATTTTTACGTGTTTTTTTTGCAAGAAAACATTGCTTCTTCGTCAGAAAAGACGTTCTCAGCCGAGATCAATGACGCATCGTGTTCACCCCGAATGACACCTTATTCAAGACAACTGTTCAGCAACGAAACGGATATCAGGACCGACTTGAACCTCAAAGGCGATTTTGTACCATGTGTGACAGTCAACCCCGATGCCGAGGTCACCATTGAAATACACGGCAAGCTTGTGAAAGCGATCCACAATTCGAGGTGGGCATGTGAAAGATACGTACAGGATCGTGTCACGCACTGATTTATAATGGTAATGCATTCGATTTCAGTCAGGGATTCTACTTTCCCTCCGACGCGCTTGATCAGTTCTTCCATCCAGACCCAAATGATCCATGTGAAGTGCGCGACGTATGCGCCAGATGCACAGCACGATTGGCTGGTGTGGAAGAGTCGGTCGATATCGTTTTATTCCTTGACTGTACGACACGTTGTATCGGCGGCCTTTACTGCAGCGATAACGGCATGTGTGTGTATCTTGTAGCCGCTGCCGAAGATGTCGAACCTCCAATTGTTTCCCTTCTGCCCAAGGAGCCCTATGTCGATGGTGTGATGAACTTGACGTGTACTAACAGACCAACATGCGTCAAAGCGGCCAAAAATACGTGCGCATGGTTCCGAGTTACTGACGACAAAGTGGTACGTAAGACACGAGACTGTAGTGCCACATTTTCCACTCTACTAAACCTTTAAATCGATATTTTGAGAGGAAATCTGAAAATGTGTCTTTTGAAGAAACTATGAACTGAATGATTAGAAGCTCAGACAATTAATCAATGGCACTGACATGTTTAGGAAGTAAAAGTCGAAGAAGCAAGCTGCCGTGTTCCCAGCCAATATGTCATGAATCGAATCCTCACAGTCAGTAGTTTGCAACTTAATAATTCTGGCGTCTATCGTTGCTACTGTTATGATGACAACGACCGCAGCGCTTCGAGCGATGTTGCGGTTAAAGTTAGAGGTGCAACAGCAAAACCTGCGATGACAGAACGATGAGTTGATGGGAGATACTGTTGTAGAATCAGTGCGTCCACACTTCGTGTACACGAATTCGCAAGAAATCCGCGCGAAGTATTTGGACGACGTCACACCAAGTTGTCCAGCGAAAGGGTTTCCCGAGCCAGTAATCCAATGGTTCAAAGATGATGTGCAGTTGGACTTCCGAAGCAACTGGAACTACAGTCTATCAGATGACGGACAATCGCTTCGCTTCAAATCGTACGTGACTGAATCTGCCGTTTCATACACGTGTCGAGCAACGAATGAGTTTGGCAATACCAACCTCAATTTTACCATTCTCGAATTCTGCTGTAAGTTTACAATGGCAGTCCCTGCAAACTAAGCTTGGCTATTACATAACTTTTCTAGTGCTGCCGTATTTTCCGAACATAAGCTCGAGCGAGCGCCACGTGAGGCTGGGCCAAGAGGTTGAGCTCTACTGTCCCGCAGAAGGTGTTCCAAGTCCATTGATCGCCTGGTTTGAAGACGGCGAGCGTCTCAATCAGACGGAGAAGTTACTTCGATTCAAATCGCGTGTGACGACGACAAGCTATTTTGCTTGCGAAGCGACGAACAAGCTTGGTTTTGCACGCCTCAATTTTACGCTTATCGCAGAAGAACCTCACTCAAAAGCGCTTGTGTCGCTTCTTGCGTGCGCATGCATTGTGGCAGTGATTCTGGCCATCGTCGTCGTCATCGTCTACAAAGTGCAAGAGAGAAAAAAGGCATGTCTGAGGAAAATGCTTCCAGCAATATTGCAGAATTAAAAAACGACCGATTGGCCGAAAATATTGAAACTACAATAGCAAAATATGACATTTACACTTTTTAACACATATTACCTAAATTATGACGAAATATAGGCTGAACTACTCGCTCAAGTCTACAGTCAGTGGATTGAAGCGGTGAAAAAAGTTCACAAGGATTTCGTTCTCAATCCAAGTTTGCCGAGCCAAGAACAAACCGATCAAATGCCGTTCGATCGTCGTCGCTATGAGTTATCGCCGTCACACCTGAAACAAGGCACGTCGTGGCTCTGAACACCCGCGAAATAGCTGCTTATATTTGCTTTCCCATAATTTTATTAGGCCCTACCCTTCTCGGCCAGGGCACGTTTGGTGTTGTCTATTGTGGAACACTTCAACTTCCTGGATGTGAGGTTGGCGTCGCAGTCAAGATGCCACGAGGTAACGGTGGTGTCAAATCGTTCTGCTGTTTGCATCTTGCTTAGGAGCGCGTAGCGCGTGCAAAGGATAGCCTACTGGTCAGAGACAACTTATCCCCCTTTCTCTTGTCCCCCACCTATTCTCACCGTATCCCCTATCCCCCAGCCAACAAAATTGGGTTGACGGTATGAGCAACTTGCCAATGGTAAGCGTCAACTTACCAGTGGTATGTACGAACTTGCCAATAGTAAGGGGCTCAGGGGCGAAGCCCACCTAACACAAATGTATTTTTATCTACAAGAGAGCGAGGAAAAACGTAGGATATAGACAAATCGCGGCGTCGTTTTCTCTCTTGCTTAAAAAACTTCTGCACACGTTTTTTTGCTATAGGCAAGATGCACTTCGGCTTCCAGCCGTTCCACTTGCAGCTTCTGACGGTGGAACATTTTAGAGCATAAAAATCCCGAGCATGTCAAAGCCCTACTCGACGAACTAAAAATTCTCGGTTACCTCGGATGTCACGTGAACGTCCTACGCTTAATTGGCGCCATAACCGACAACATGAAAGACGGTTCAACTGATTTGCGACATTTCGAAGTCAAACTGAGGATCCATACGCAATTATACGGCTTATAGGCGCGCTATATGTCGTTCTCGAACTATGCAGCGGCGGCGATCTTCGGTCTTATTTGCAAAAGAGCAAGATGCTATTTTCCGACGAACTCCACACGCATCGACAACAAATTTCTGCTGAAGGCTACACGTATATACAAAATTGGCAAAAACCAAGAACCAGCTACCAAGTATGATTAGCTAAAATTTCTTCAGCATTGTCCCTTAGCTGACCATCTTGATTTGCAGATTCAAATGTACGACAACATAAGCGAACCTATAGGCCAACAACGCTTATGCACATTTGACCTGCTGTCCTACGCCTATCAAATTGCAAACGGAATGGCGTATCTGGCGGAAAAGCACGTAGGTCCTTAAGTGATAGCTTGAAAAGAGGATCTCGCATAAACCACACGTGTCCTGCTTCATTCAGTTCATCCATCGTGATCTCGCCGCGCGAAATGTTCTCATCAATGCGGATGGCGTTTGCAAGATCTCTGACTTTGGTCTCGCTCGCAACAACATCCCAAAAAGCTACCTTCAGCAAAAGACGAGAAACGTAAAGTTTAAGATAACAGTTTCTTTAGCGGAGAAGGAAACGAACTCTTGTGTGCTTCAGGGCAAGGTTCCGGTACCATGGATTGCACCAGAATCTTTTGATTACATCTATTCGACAAAGTCAGACGTGTGAGTGCCAAAGCATGGAAGGCTAAATTTTGCTATCTTTATTCCATTTTTACACCTTTACGTGTTACAAATTTCCGCGATTTCAGATGGAGCTTCGGTGTTCTTTGCTGGGAGATATTCTCGCTTGGGGACATGCCGTATATGCAGGAATTTCGCAGCTGTGGTGAGCAGACTTTTCAAGCAAGATACTTTTGTTTGGGCGCAAACCATTTTTGTGTCGTCATTTCAGACACGAGTCGATTCCAAGTTGAGCTTCTCAAGTTCCTGCGGCGTGGCGATCGTCTTTCAGCGCCACGATATGCATCCGCTAACATGTACGTACTCGCAATGTTGATTTTCAAAGAGATTAAAATGACTCCAACGTGTACAGTAACTAACCTACACCGAGGCAACAAGACTAAAAGCATACAGATACATTTTGAAACGGCTTTCTGTTCAGCTAAAATTGAAGTTTGAGAAATTGTATAAAATTTAAGTCGAACGATTACGCGTGAAGCCATATTATTAAGTTAGCCCCAAGGTCTCATTTAAACGCACTGAATACTAACCAAAGCTCTGACTTCTATCTTACCGTGATTCTCAAATTTACGACCACAGCTATCGATTCATGGGCTTGTGTTGGCGAAAGAATCCGTGTGAGCGACCAACGTTTCCCGAATGCAAAATCGAACTGCAAAATGAAATGCAAATTTGTGGACCACAGGTTCGTTTCAGTGTCGCATTAGCATCGTATCGAACCGGTGAACTGTAGCTTTTCTCGCAGAGATTTGAAAGTTTGATTGACAAGCTTGGCGCGAACACCCTGTACGACTACACGCGAGTACAGCTCGACAACATCACTCAAGACGACGGCTACGATAACATTCCGAATGAGCCAACACAGCACTCACGTGACGAAAGTAGTGTGCTTTTGCCCTTGGTTCAGCCGGATGCCGCCCTTCGCAGTGGCAAAGATTTCAACGGTTACGAGGTACCAAGCTCTGGGTTCAAACCCGGTGTCGTAAACCCGGAGAACGGCGATGAGAAGCAGAAGCTTCGTTTCGCCTACTTGCCTTCTCCGCTAATCAAAGCGAAGACTCCGATGGTGGAATCGTTCTCGGATGTTCTTTAAAGGAGATACTATTCGACTATGCTCAATACTTTCTGCTGCATAATATTTTCCCTAAACCTGAATGAACCTGCGTAATGTCGAAACTGTTGCTGTGAGAAATAAGAAGTTGAAGACAATGATAATGCCATATTTTAAAACTTTTATCACTTTCGTTAATTGTCGCATTCATACTAAAACTACAGAGTAATATTACATTTAGTGTCTTTCGCAACTTGTGGTGCTTTAGCGATGAATATCGAATGACACAATTTGCACACACTTGCACGATAAATGGCTCTCCACATCGATGTGGTGAGGCGTCTTTTCCGTCGTTCCTGCACGCTTCCTGAACAGATTCACCTTTAGCAAAGAAGAACCATGTTGTAAAGTATAACATGGTAACTACTCGCCACTCTTACTCACCTCGACACGGTATCTCATCGTCTTCGCTGGAGCACAAGCTTTATCAGCATTGCAGCAACTTCCAAGACACTGTTGTATCTTGAAGCATTTCGGAAAAACTCGCAGCCGACTATCCTCTCGGTAGTCTACCGGCTTACAAACCGTCATTGGCTTGCAAACATCTTTGGCCGGAGCGGCCACTTCGACCGGAAACTCTGAAAGTTCGCTTGTATAAATAAATGCACAGCTAGATAGCATAAGTGGTCTTTGAGTGGACCAGATTCTGCCGAATCGCTTCCACCATTGTGAAGTTCTAACGTTGGGTCCAATGGACGTTCCACGAAGCCAACCTGCTCTCGAATTTCGTCCAACGAATCTGCTTGTTCGATCGCCTCTATTTCTTCTTCGTTAAAATCTTCCTTGAATTGTGTATTAAACAATGTACATGCAAATTTTAACCGCAGTATAAGTCACGTTGTAAATTAGATAAAAAAACGTGCTTACATAATTGTCATCGCTTTGCGTTAGCACGATTTTAGATTGCCGAAAGATGAGAAGGGCCGCAATGAAAGTCAATTCACACAAAGAAAGTTTCCCGTTCATGGTTCTCGTTAGAGGGCAAAAGTCGTCGAAACTGGCGTGCAATATGCAGCGACGGGAAAACGAAACGCCGGGTTGTCGAGACAAAAACTTTCAACGTTTGATTTATGCGAGAGCTGACTCTGCTCATTAACAACTTTGGCTCGTTGATCACAAGACGCAACCACTGTTCCCTCATATTTCTAGCGTCCTCAGCTGACGCAGTGGCGCGCCTGGATTTTCTATACTACCACACTATGTAACATCGAAGGCGTGCCGCTGCAAACAACGAGGAAAAAAATTGAAATGAGAAAACTCTGCTTCAAACGAGAGCCACTGTGCTATTGCATACATGACGAGTCATTTTTTTAATACGAGAAGGTTGAGCTTTAGAAATAAGACAGACTACTTTTGAACCCTGTTTTGTCATTTTTCCAGCACATAAACATTGAATAATTTCTACACGAACTTTCAGTGATTGGCAATCACAAAGTATTTGTAGTTTTTTGCATTTTACAGGAATCTGAAGCTCTGTGCTTACGTTAAAAGATAACCTTTAATTGCCTGCTTTAGCAAGCACTGACACAGAACTTTCCCCGAAAATAAACAACGAGTTTCCTGAAGTTTTGCAGCAAGGAACCTTGATCTGTCGCGCATAAGCCGACGAGGGACGGACCATCTTTTCAAACGTAAGCAAACAGTTTGCATCGGAATACTCTGAGAGCCAATGGCGATCACTTCAACGTGTAACGGTGATAGTGGCGGATTGCGGACCGCTGTTGTGCCGCAGCGATTGCCACGCACCATGGAAGGTCTACAGTGTGGTCAGCTACGGCAACTGTCAGGGGTCTTTCGTCTTCACAAAGGTGACGAGATTCCTCTACTGGATTGATCAGCATTTGCTTTACGGGCAGAATCTGCCAGAAACTTCATTATGGCTTCCGGGGAGCCGGCTCCCGCAGGTAGAACCCCTAAAGATGTGATACATAGTGTCTTTTTATGTGCTCGAACTTCAAGCACTGTGACTGAACAAATGTAATATGCATTCTGGGTCGTGCCAATCACTTGTTATCAGATCAGCTTCTTGAGAGCATCGACAAACGCTAATCGATCCCTCCAGTTGTTCAACTTGATGTCGTTCCTGATCAACAAATGAAACTCAGTTGGACACTCGTGTGCCAGGTCGGCAAGTCTAGTTGACTCGATGCCGTTCAGGAACAAGCTAACTCCGTTGTGAATGCTTTAAACTCCTTGCTCGTCAAGCCAGAGCTCAGCCTCTTCAAGCCAGTTTTTCTGAGATGTTGTGGTATTGTATGATATTTGTTACTATGTTCAGACATTTCGGGATTATCCCCTGACCGCTTGAGCGTTTTTGCTAATCTTTGATTATTGAATTTTCGTATTTTTCAAGACTTTTTAAATTTTGTGTAATTGTTTGAACAATCTTGATTTTTTAGCGACTTTGTCATAGTTTCTGGCATTTTCTAATCAGTGGCCGACTTCTGTTTGTACACTAGGACATTGGCGAACGTTTTGATATAAGACTTTTCGAAATTTACGTTTGGAGTTTTCGACCTGAGCGTACGAGGATCGGGTTTGCGGGCGGGGTTATACCAAAGGTCACTTTGAGGGGATCGTACGTTGGTCGATGCCCTCGATGTCAGATGGAGAACAAAATACCGAAACCGAAGGCGCGTCTTCACCCTGTACCAGTGTCCTGAAACCATTCAAGCAGATAGGCATCGATCTTTTCATCGTGAGGAAAAGCCGTCGAGGAAATCGAGTGACCATCGCCATAACTGACTACTTATTGAAATGGGCAGAAGCTAAAGCCGTGCCATCGAAGCACGCGTTACACGTTTCTGTTGGAGCTCCACGCTGGAACACTGTGCAACACTTTCTAACACGGAAAACGCTACATTTTCCGCGATGAGTCCATAGCACATACAGCAGGTCGGCTAGCTTTGTCGGCTGGAGGGAGAAGGTGGTGGGAAGTTGCGTGGAGACGAAGCCCATGCCGCCAATGTTCTTCCTTTTTCGCAAAAACTTACATGCTATTCACCCCCATATGTCCCAAGTCATCGTGGATCTGCTTCATAACAGTGAAAAACTGTTTCGCCAGTCTTCGAAAATTCGACAATGCTCCTTTGCAGCAGTTTGTTTCAGAAATGGATAAGATTCAATGAGGATATGTGTTGGACATTAAAAATGCAACGTATTCGATGTACTGTTCTGTCTCCATCTTGGACTCAAAAGACAGAGACAGCCGACACCAATGGTGACCGTGACAACAAAGACCATGGAAACCACATAACCATGATGCACTAACATAGTATATGCATGTCTCATGCGTCGAGAGTCAATGGGCCAAAGGGAGTAAAACGGCGATGTGACACCGGTTCGTCGTGCTTTCTGCTGTATGACTTATCAGTTCTGGGGATGAGCGTCTAGTTTTTCGGCCCCGTGCTGAAGCTGCATGTTTGTGATTCCCTGCACTAAACTTCACGAACTTGCTTGTCGATTGCAATTTGTAACTGCGCTGTGAAGAACTTGGATCATTACGTAAAAAGCCGGAACTTCTGCAGATCAGCAGGTGGGCGCGAGAAATCGACCTCTCAACTCCACTGGCCGGTTGACGCATTCCGTTGGCCCGTTAGCCAGTTGGCACACTCCTTTGACAGGTTGGCAGACTCCCGGTTGACACATTCCATTAGCCGGTTGACAAACTCCGTTGGCCAGTTGGAACACTCCGTTAGCAGGTTGGCACACTGCTTTGACCGGTGGGCGCACTCCATTGGCCGGTTACTTACAATGCAACCACAAAAAAGAGTGCGCACATGCGCGCCACGGCTGCCGTGAAGGACATACACATGACTTCACCATTGGTTTTGGGACATTTTTGTGTCCAGGAGCCGAACCAGTGGACCGATTTGGCTGGTTAAAGAATCTGATTTCTACTTTTGAACCATGAACCTTTACACCAAGTTTCAGCCCGCTAACCCTCTTATTTCGAAAGTTATGGTGCAGACGCAGACAGACAGACAAACTCGAGCCGCGGCAATATGGCCACTGACGTGCGTCAGTGGCCCTAAAAACGACGTTCTTCTCGCGTGTCGGTCTAGTTTATTTTTATAACTCAAATTGCTTCCGTTACTGTTTATTCTCCGACCGAAATAACTCTTCTTGCCGCGCTGCGAGCGACAACTAGTCGCCCGTTAGCTCGGGCAGCTAGCAGCCATGAGCGAAACGCCGGCTCGCCGCAGAAACTGCCAGCTCCTCATGTGCAACGTCGCCGCAGCGATCTAGCTAGCAATCGCGATCGGCCGCGTGGTCGGCGTCTACGTGAACCCGATCGCCCACGGCGAGGTCTTTGAGGAGGTCGAATTGGCGCTCCTCGCTTTCGTCATCGCCACCGTCATCTCGCTGCTTGTTGCCATTTGTCAACAAGCGTCCGCACTCCTGTTCGTGAGCTTCGCCGGCGTCATCCTCCAGGTCGACAATAACGTCTTCCTCGCCGTCTGGGCCGTCCGCCTCATCATGGACGCCCATCGCCGGTCAGACGACGAGGAGAACGTCTTCGTCGGCATCCTCATCTTCGCGCTCGTCCACATCACGTTTGAGTTTTTCTTCGCGATCGTCTACTTCCATCTCCGCGCACACTTCAAGGAGGAGCGTACGAGGCTCGAGGAGGAGCAGACGGTGTCTGGCCTGCTGCGCCACCTCCGCGAGCTTCTTCGGCGCGCCGCGAACGCGCGCCTGGCGCTGCGCAAGTACTTTCACGTTGACATTGCCAAGTCGAATGTCGCGTTCATCGTCGCGACCATCGAGCTCTTTAAGACGATCGTCAACGGGCTCGGCGCCTACTTGCTGCTCTACCCGCTCTTCAAGGACAAGAATGCGCTCATCTTCGAGGTCGTCCTCCAGGGCGTCGGCCTCGTCATCATCGTGCTCATCTTCGTCAGCCTGCGTATGCGTAAGCCCGCCTTTCGGCTCCCCAACATCGTCTTTCAATTTCTCGAGGCTGCCGGCTACATCTGCGTCTTGGTCAAGTGTATCGGCAAGCTGACGGCGGTCAACGTGTCCATTTCGGTGCACGATGACGCGTTGAATGTAACGCAGGCCACGCTTTTCTCTGATGCGGTCCTGAACTACACGACCGCACCCGATAGTCATCTTCGTCAAGCTTATCGTGAAGGTCGTCAAGCATGGCGAGATATGGGATGTGAATCTCGTGAGTAGCACAGTCGGACCGACGATCGTTGCTCACGAGACGGACCAGACGTCGCTGTTCACTGTGATACGACCTTGACTCGGCTCACGATGCAAGTGCTGCTAATAGTCTACTCGATTATCGACTATCGCGAAATGGTCGAACAGCTCGAGGAGGAGGCGAAGGATAAGACAAAAGCTATGCACCACGCGATCATCGACTCACATCATGCGGCGACCCTCGTTGTTGCCTGGAGTGCCGTCACTGAGTCGCATGTCGTCGACATTGGCGAGACACAGGACAAGGACGAGAAGCTGAATATTCGATTGTAGAAACGAGCCTGCTACCATACGGAGTGTCTAATTTAAAAACTGTCCCATATAGGACTCACATGTACGCGTATCATACTATGATTGGTTCAAATGATAACAATAGCTAAACAGTTACAACTTCCAGTGAATTGAGCGTTCACATGTAGCATCACGTGTCACACGGTATAAAAATGTCCACCTGTGATTGTTATGCTTTGTGTTTACTAGGAAAACCGCCCTGAGCTATATCCCTGTAGGACTGGCTGTACGTGGCTTTGGTTGCATTCACACGACGTCTTCGATGTCAGCTGATTTGTCGAGAAAGTCGTCGACCAATTCATAGCTGTACATAGGTAGTACTCGTTCACACGAACGCGATAAGCGCATTTGCATTGACGCAAGCCCAAAGCGTCGAGGGTTTTATTTATGCTGGCGTAGGCGAGCCCTCTCGTTCCTGAGACGACTATAATACGCAGTGTGTTCTGTGCCAGAAGGTGTATTTTTCGCGATAGATCTGTGCGTACAGCGACGCCGGCGAAATTCTTGGTGTCCAACGGATCCGAATTGTAGGACATATTCGCAACCATGCAGATGATGAAAATGTGCAAGGCGACTGCGATCGTTGTAATTATCACTTCTTGGAACACAACCACTGATTCTCCCGCCACTCAATTGATCCTCAGAACAAGTAACTCGGCAAAGCCGAAATGCATCCGGCAAAAACAGAAAAATGCACGAGACATACACGTTGTGTTTTGGAATATCGTGAAACAGCCTGGAACACTCTGAAACGGTTTGGAACATAGTGTACTATGTTTCTCTAGACGTCGGCTAACTTTCAATTTTTCGAGGGGGCACAAGAGGGGGCGCTAATCGCAATCTGACCAGTAAAGGGTGATACACAATTTACGTAAACGGGTACGGGGGAGGGGGGTCGGGCCAATGTTTGCGACATGTGTAAAAGATAGTATATACCTAACAC
>JAQGBB010001494.1:0-13292 GCA_034691745.1 Prismatolaimus dolichurus
ATCTAGCAATGAAATTTCAGTCTTTTCAGTGGAGCAGCTCGACTCTGCGTTCCCGACTGTACATCAGAAAAATACTGTTTTAGTAAAAATTCTATGCTAATGACAGAGCGAACTTTCAATTTTGTGCAAGAACTTAAAGCCATTCCTGTAAAAAGCGCGATTCGCCATGAATGCTTCAGGACTTGAAAAGTTGTAAAGGCAAGTTAAACATGAGATATATTTTGTTAGACAGTGCGCACAGTTTACTATATCGGAAGTAAGGTAAAACTGCCTAATTTTTGTCACTTTTTTGGAAAACCAGTTTCTTGGCGAACCAGCCCGAGGCTCCGGAAACCTTCTAAAACCCAAATATGCAAAGCTGACCACAAACGACGTGCAACTGTAGGCTACACGTTTTTCTCAGAAATTTATTTTCTCGATGGGGCTACCTCGAGCGTGTCGATGGCGTTTCGAAACACTTGTGTGCATCGAAATCGGCGAACTCAAGCACAAATTATGACAAAAAATATGATTTTCCCTAAAAATTTCGCCTACTGACCAAGGGTCAGGGAGGCCGAATCGGCGTCAAGGAGCGTGAATTCTTGCCTTCCGAGCTCGAGAACGTCAGGCTGCGCAGTTAGTTCGGCGTCGAAAAAATTTCTTAACGCTAGGGAAACGAATTGCCAAAGTTGCAGCTTTGAAACTAGGCGAAATAGTTTCACTTAAATCGATGACGTTCGCGCTGGAGTGAGCCGATTGGGACGCGCCAGGTATCTTTCGAAAGCCACAACAATAGCGCATGTTTGGAAGTTAAAAGGTTTCCGAAGCTTTCCGAAACCTCGCGCTGATTTGCCAGGAAACCTGTTTCCCAAAAAGTGTCAAAAGCTCGGCAGTTTTACCCTACGCATAAATGGGCGTGGATAATAATCGGCCGCGTGTGTCGAGACAACGAATGTTTAAAAAATAAAACTTGTCTGCATGCTGGTTGACGGGCTTGGCTGGCCGAGGATATGGGGATAGAGGAGGGTAGAGGGGGATGGAGGGGATAATTAACACTTAACCAGTTGGCTATCCTTTTTCATATGCGCACTCCCGGCAGAATGCAATAATTAATTTGTAATGGCGATGTAATCGTTTTTCAGTGTCTAACATTCTTAAATACTGGTAAAATAGCACGGTTTATTCATATATTTGCACTAACAGTGTCCTTATTAACAGTGCACGCGTGCCCACGCCCAGCACAAACAGCAGCTAGCCGTCTTTCTTTTCTAGCCAGCGCAGCTGCAAAGAACTGCAAAAAAATCAAGCACGACGAACGTAACACTATTTGCCACTTGAACAAGGTTCTGTAGGTGAGCTATTATCCGAGCATTTGTCAGTGCTTTTCATGACAGTATGGTAAATGCCACGGGCACATTTAGAGTCTATTGTCCTAACTGCTGGGTGCAGAAGCTCAAATCGAACGTTTGAGCGCTTCCCATTTTGGTTCTTTGAAGACGCAACGTATGAGCCCGCCGAGTAAAAGCGAACAAGCTCGACGATGTCCGAAAAGTACCGAGAATGTCTCTTCGAGCTAGGCATCTCCAGAAAGAGCTTGTCAAAATATCGATAAACGCGCAAATTGAGAATAGCGTCGGCGACACGAACGCTGATTGTGTACTCCGCTGAGCGATTCGTCGATGGACGCACGAGAAACGTTCCGTATATCGTATCTTCAAGTATTCTGTCGGCTTCGTCTCTGAATAGATTAGGATATAGCCAAGGACTGAGCTGATCGGCTTCGGGTCGACCTGGTTTCAGCTTCTGGAATGCGTGGATCGTTTGCAGCCATTTTTTCCTTTCTTTTTCACAAGAGCACCACTGAAAGAAGCTAACGGAGATCCACGTGGAGAAACGCATTTTGACAGACTAAAGGGTATTCGGCATGTTTCCCCTTTATATTGCATACCAGTCATGTAATACTACATAATCGGTTATACTGCCCACATCAGGTAGTTTCCAGGGAACGCCGTCGCAAACATTCGTCATACGTTTTTCGGCATTTCGGCATTTTCTGCGTATTCATTCGCTTTCCACACAAAATGAGTGGGCAACTTCTTGATTTCGCCGTTTACACCAGCATACAAGTGCTGCGAAGCTCTGTTATTACGTAGCAATGTTTCACAGGCGATAAGAGCTTCCTTTGCCGTCCAAAATCTAATGGCACAATGTTGTAAAGCCAAAAACCTGCGTGCAACGCAGAAAGTTGATGAGCCGTTTATTTAACACGTAAATCCGCAAAACCCAACGAATGTTTCTATATGGAACACAACGATGGAAGTTACCAAGTGTTCGGAACACGCTGGAAAGCCGTGGAAAATATTGTCTCATATTTGGCCCAGCTTCTTATTTCGGAGGAGCACACGGGAAGTCCTTGCTTGAGCACGTCCTCCTTTAGGGACTTTCTATAAAAGAAGTACACAAAAAATTTCAATTTTTTGACCCCCTCCCCCTTGTGGGCAAAAGTTGCCTATCTCCATGTGTTAAAATTAACGTTATGCCCGCTTTATTGGCGAAAAATCCAACCCCCCCCCGCTCCCCCTCCCTCAGGCTGGACGTCTTTTGTGGAAGGCCCTTTAGCCGCACCATGCTCTTGTAGGAAGCAGAGCGAGTATCCGATAAGAGGTTTGAATTTAGAGCAGCTGTCATCGCACGCCCACTTTACTGCTCGTATGACATGCGAACTGCCTTTTCCCGCATCAGTCTGACGGCTCATTAGTTATCGGAAGAGTAGCGTTCAATCAAAAAGCGCACTTTCGTTCCAATGTTTGCAGAACGATCCTTGGAGACCGAACGACTGAAAAATCGATAATTAGCAAACTCCGGATATGTTGCGCTTTGTTTTAAACTTCACCATTTTGACTCGAAATGAAAAGCAACACCAGCAATGAAACCGTTGTGGTCATTGAAACGAAAAGTGCTTCTTCTTGTTTTGCGGCGGTAGCTAAATCGGAAGAGTTAATTTACTTTCTCCATGGACTGAAATCAACGGAATTTTACTGGTTGCCGATAACGATTCTCATCGTTTACGCTATATTTGGCGCTTCTATGTACTACTTGCTTGAAAACGACACGCCGCTCAGTCTTTTCGACAACCTAAATCGAGAAAGCTGTGTCGGCGAACACGGGTTTTGGGGTGCAATGCATCTCGCGGCGACTGTCTTCACGTCAATAGGTGAGCTTGTTGCGTGCACATGAAACCTTTTGGCTCACTGAAGTTACGTCGGAGTTTGAGTTTCTTTTCCTTGTGTGAAATTCAAAAATAACAAACAGAAATGCTAAAAAAGAAAAAAATAATAGAAATAAAGATAAAATGGTAATAAGAAAAAAAAATAAAAAAATAAAAAAAAAAATAAAAAATAGCATGATGCAATGAAACTTTATGCGCGATAAACACAACACAAAACCAGAATTTTGAATGTAACTGAATAGAAAAAATGTAGAAATGCGAATCACGTTTTAGAAAAGATCTACTCTGGTCCTTTTAGGCTACGGCAACATATATCCTTGCACTGCTGGCGGCCGCTTCTTCACCACGGTCTACGGGATCTGTGGCATTCCCGTCATGTTCTTCTCGTTGGACGCCGTAGGAAAAATTATGATGAACATTCTTCTTCTTGTCCGAAGTCAAGCTCGTCGTTTTCATAAGTTGATTCTACAAAATCGGGTAACACAAATAGTGAAGGTTGCTCCCGGCAAAAACGCGGAAGGTGCCGAAGATGAAGACGACGACGTTCCATCTTCAGTTGGCTTGCTGTCAACGGGAGTTTGGATCGGCGTTTGCGTCCTATATTTCTCGCTTCTCGAAGGGTGGCCTTTCTTGGAGGCGGTAAGCGGAAGCAATCTTCCCTGCTAGTTTCAAAAATTCATATATTTCTGGTTCAATGAATAATAGCTTCAATGAATAATTAGAATAGTAATAACTGATATTAAAAATATAATGATTTTTCACTAGTTTATTAGACTTTGAATTTTCATTTTTTAATGTATTATTTTTATTTGCATAATTGAATTTTTTACTTTACATATCTTTAAATTTAACAAAGTTTTGGAGTATTTTATTACACTTTATATTTTAGTTACTTATTTTATTGTTTTTAAAATGTTGTGAAAGAAGTTTTGCCGAGATTTTTGAAGTCAGTAATACTTGGAAATTATATTTTAGTACTACTTTACATTCGTCTCCCTCGCAACGATCGGCTTTGGTGAATTCGCCCCATCCCCGTCGAACTTCAGTCTCACAATCATCAATTTCGCTTTCCTCTACATTGGTCTCGCTTTTGTCTCCCTCACCATCAACCTTCTCCAGCGCAGCATCTACGTCTACGTTGTGCGCATGGAAAAAAAGATTCATCTTCAGCTCAAGGAGCGCCTCGAGAAGGGCGCCGAAGAGCCGATCAGCAGCGACGGGTTTATGCGAGATGCAAAGCAGAGCGCATCGATTGGCGTTCGCTTTTTCGGCGCATCGGCAACGAAGAAAATTCAAAAGGAATTCGAGGCAGGCGCGAAGCTCGTTTCGAAGTACGTTCAAGCGACGGAGACGATGACCGACAACTCGACCGATGGGCGCATTGAGACCGTCGAGGCGGCAAATCATTACGTGATGGAGAATCTCGACGAGGGAGGGATCGACGAGGATACCCTCTCCGAAGGACAAGTGCTAGTTCGTATCGCGACCGGAGCGACGCATGGAAGTCCAACGCCGATCCCGCCCCCGGCGGTCTACAAGTGGTTGCTCGATCAGCAGAGGTTGAATCGACTACTGCGTCCGCAGCGACCGCCGTGGAAGCCCCCATAGTGCATGTGTAACTTACGTAACTTTGAATCGTCTGGAAAATGCAGAGCGGTATAATAAGCGGCCTGTTACATACCGGAGTCAGTAAAATTCCTTAAACGATTTGATATGACAAACTCTTTTGCACGCAATCTCAATGTGGTTCCGACGACTCATAATTTTTCCAGCTGCCTTCTATTTCTGTAAATTTTGCTTAAAAATACTCCAGAAATTGAATACATTTTCTCCGGATTTAATATACGTCTCCTCTAGAAAAACGTTCTCAAAGAAAAAGTGGTCCAACCCCTTAATGACCAGTTGTTTGAATAAAACGTAGAGCACCTTGCGAAAAACTACCAACAACGACTAACGAAGCGTCACAAAAAGCATGTTCAGCACCAGGCGACGCCTTCGCGACAAACAGTTTTACCACGCAAGCATTATTATTTGTACGCATTTTGATGATTAGTCAACTGCTTATCGCTTGTGTGGAGACAAGGGAGAATAAAAGCTATTCCAAAGACAACGCTTCTTGACTGCGTTTTTTTAAAGAAAACCATGTCTAACATGCTCAACACCGTTTTACGTGCGCTGATGCTTTATACCGCAATTGCTGTAGAGGTTCAGTTGGAGCTTGTATTTTGCAACAGCGCGTCAGTCAGTCAGTCAGTTCAGGACGATAATTTTAGGTTTTCTCAACCGATTTTCAAAATTTCCAAACTAAAATGAATCTACGTAATCCGAGTATGGTCTTTTTGCTACTCTCGGCTTTGTCCGATGCTTGTAGCGGTCTGTGTAGTAGCGGGAGTGGCCGTTCGGACTATAACTTTTTTTCGATCGGCATTCCTCATCGCCTGCTAACGATATTTTGAGCTTTAATCAGCGCTATGATCTGTTTTATGTATCATTCGAAAGCTGAAATCAAGGTAACAACTTTTGTGCACGTCGGACTCAAGCCGACGAGGATGACCAGTCGAAAACAACTTTTGAACATCACGATAGTGCTCAAAATCGAAAACGCGTACTCGCAGAACTAAACGTAAAGCTGTGGCTACGAATGCTCCATTATCATTTGATATAAACAGACAACCGTCTGCGATGCCATAGCCAGAAGATGCATTTTTCGGCTTTGCCGATGGACAGTATCACAATCTCGTAAAATGGTACCTTGCTATCGATAGTACGCGTTTTCAAAGTCCATCTCTGCCACTTCTCCGGCATTTTTCTGTCGCCAATATTCAGCGTTCTTTGAGAACCATCGACAGCAAGTTACATTCAATATGGCGATTTTGAAATTGTGATACTCTCTATTTACTTGCGAGATAGGTGGTTCTTGTTTTCGCAGGCAGAGTAACAAAACATACTTCACGTGTCGACGTACATGCTAATAGAAGCTATACCGTGTTTACTCTTTTTCTGCTTTATCCACTCTGTTAAAAGAAAGCGTGAACCCAAAAGGACAACGCATGTGAATACTTTTTCAAAGTGAAATCAAATAGACCTCAATTAGATAGACAATTTTTGCACGTGAAAGTTAAAAAAATCTTATGCTACGTTGGCGAAAGAACCGCTTAGCTACAGTTTTCGCTGACTGCGTAGGCTAAGCGTCCGCGAAAATGGTAAAAACGAAAAAAAACAGCTTCAGTGTCATGCCGGAATAAAACGTGTCCGTGCCGGAATAAAGTTTTGCAAACTAAAACGTTCGAGTTTGGTACATGTCACATTGCAATTTGGTACACGGAGCGCGCGCGCAAAGGTTAGTGAAATTGGTTTGCGCATTTTGTTAGTGCCGAGAGTGGCACATTACAAAATGTACCACTTTCAATCTCACAGCACGTTTGCGTGCACAAGGTTCGTGAAAAACGCCGACAACAAAAAGGTCGGAATTTGGTGTGCACCAAACTCCAACCGGTTTAGTTTGCAAAATTTTATTCCGGCATGATATTTCAGGTGGTCCAAGTCGGATGCAATACCCTATATTTGCATTTCACATCATGTGATTGTCGACACAATTTTTAAGAATAAAATTTCTTTCTTCTGCATAATGCAGGCCATGCAATTTCAGCCCGCCTTAAAAACGACAGTTTACTTTGTAAACCCACAAATTTTAATGGATTCTCAAAAGTCTCACCATTACAGTCGTATATTTCTAAGTGCAACATGGATAAGTGCAAATTATGCTGAAGTGCAAAACGTTTCAAAGTCCCTTCGAAGGTCGTCTCCCATACCATATGTGTGCATAAATGCAAATTTTCGTAAATTCAAAAGTTTTTTTCGGTCCCTTCGACTTGCACGTATATGTATGACTGTATTTATTTTTCTTTTTTTCTGTCGTCCGCACGCATCTACGTATTTCCGCTTTATTTATTTTAAAACTGACTTTCTACGTTGACTAGTAACTCCTTTGATGCTTAGAGCACATTTGTACACTGTTTGAAACCCGTCTAAAAACAGTAGGCTTCGCTTCCAGAAATCCATCGGCACTTGCACGGACTGCGACAAACTGGTGTTTCACTGCCACAGCTCTCCGGATTAGTGGTTTCATCATTGTCGTTACATTGCCAGATCCTATGCGCGCAGACAACGGAACATCAGGACCGAGTTAAGTAGTTTTAGGCTAAATATGATTGCTTTCATATAAAATCCCTCAAGGTGTTTTTCTTTTTATTCTCAAGGTTTCTTTCTCTTTCCGACATGCCTATAATTTTCATTTTTCACGTTTTGTTTCCAAAAGTCCTTAGAACAGATGAAAAGTTGTCCTTTTCTAGCTTTCTAAAGCTTCTTTATAACAACTGCTAATGTCATTGTAGCACAAGGTTTTTTGAGGAAGAAAAATTAGCTATATTTTAAAGAGTGAATTGAAAGTGACAGACTTCAATTTTTCTTAGGAAAGCCCAAAAGAAAACTATTTCCATTTCTCCAAAAACTAGCTGAGACAGTTTGTCAATCAAAATCAAACTTTTTGGGCACAAACCCGTCGTGGATGACGATATCCTTTATGTAAGTTTACCCGCAGAACGACAACTTTTTTGCGCCAATCGGATACCACTTTAGGACGCAGTCCGGCTGACATTCTCGATTCAGAACAGCACTGTTCTCGTTGTTACATTCGGTGATGTTTCGTAAATCTATTCACAAACGTTGTGCAAAGCTTGGAGAATCAACGTAACAAATAAATGGGCTGCCTTCCACGGTCAAAAACCATCTGACGAAAAAGTGGTAAGGCGCACCCCTAACCATTTAGGTTTGCCAAACAATAAGTTGTGAGGGGTACCCCTTTAGAGTCGACTCCCCTCCCCTACTTGTTGGTGGAACACTTTCGCAGCCGAATCCATCGATCGCTTCCTCAAGAATGCCGACCGCTTCGTTCGAACAGCGTTCCTCGACGAGCTTCTTCGCGCACGCGTAGAACGCGGGGATGTTCTCGCATTTGTTCTTCTCCTCGCCCGGGGAGGCCTTTCCGCGAAGCTGAACGGTGCACCGGATGCCACTGCCTCGCTGGAGGACGTTCCAGATACAGGCGAAGTTTCGCGAGAACATCGACTGGTCGTCGTCGCCGAGGCTGCACGCGTAGTGGAGGTTCGACTCGACGAAGCGGACAAGCGCGTGCGATGGACACACGCGAAGCAGCTCATCGGTGAGACAGCGCGACCGGATGTTCTGGTAGAGAGCGCAGACGGTGTCGAGCTCGGCGGGGGTGTAGAGGAAAAGTGGGAAGATGTTGACGTCGAGGTCGGCATTGATTGTTTCCAGTTGGCGCCAACGATCGATCGTTGGAGCGATGCAGGCGGAAAGGGCGTTTTCGTTGTCTGATGAACATTGGGCTGCAAAGAATAGCAAAAAAGAGCAATCACGATATTAAATAAATCTTCTCAACTTGAAGGTTTATAAAGTGTAAAATAACAATCGTAATTGTAAAAATCACAAATTGACAGGAAAGGAACTATTTTCAAAAAAACAGATTTTTGCATTTAATTTACTTTTAATTTTGAATTTTGATTTTGGTATTTTTAGGCCCAGTAACGAAGTCAGTGGGCCTTATGCGATGAGACTCGTTCGTCTGTCCGTTTGTCTGTCTGTAAACAGGCTAGTAGTCGCAAGAAGCAAACTGTGGGGCTTAATCTTTTTCTGTGACTATTTTGGGGCAAGAGCTCGAACGAGTTCGTAGATAAGCCCAGTGCGGCTAGTACTCCACAGTGATCCAGTAGACCCACATTCACGTTAAAAATAGCAAGTAATAGCGTGTATTGCCTCAAATTCCAGAACGTCTAGACTGATTGATTTGCTTAAATTTGGTTAGAGTGTTCCTGGTACAATGCATATTTAAACTCGTTGTCATCGGTGTTTTCTGGTATAAGTGGTGTTTGTAATAAGTGGCCAAAGTTTATAACTTGTTTTGCACATAGCTCGAAACTCTCTGAACCGATTTGCTTTAAATTTTACTGCAATATTATTGGCAAAGTGTAGGTTAAAATTTTATGTCATCAATGGTTTTTGTCATAAGTGGTTATTGTCACGAGCGGGGAAAATTTTATGAGTTGTTTTTTTTCATAACTCGAGACTCTCTGGACCGATTTGCTTGAAATATGATCTAAATTTTAATTGTTATACTTTTTGAATTTTTTGTTTTATTTTTTGACAGCATTGTTGCAGTCCTACCGGGCGGTTCTGCTGCGCAGCCGTAGTCCACAATAGCATCTCGTAGAACACCAACGGCCTCTTTACCACAGTCGATTTCAACAGCGCCGCGAGCACAAACGAAGAACTCGCTGACGTTCTTGCATCTTCGGCTCTCTTCCGGACCGACGTCGCCGACTCGAATTAAATTGTTGCAGTGCTCAACGCCTTCCAGCGAGTCGGCGAGGCATTCTTGGTATTTGAAAAATTTCCAGCTTTTCGCGCCGCATGCGTAGTCGAGAGCAGAGGTGATAAAGTTGAGTTGTCGATTTTTCGCGCAGCGTCTCAGTATGTTTTCGCTGAGACATTCCTGGAAGCGCCGGTAGGCGTCGCAAAGAAAGAGCAATTCCGTTCGAGTGTACGCCAAGAGAGGAAATCGTAGCTTCGTCACTTCGACGTTCTCGTCGTTGTAGCGTGTCCATAGCTCGGAAATGGGCTTTACGCACTGGTTGATTATTCGAATTTGACGGTCAGAGCAAATACCTAAAACTAAGCTTTTATAACGTTCTCAAATTGTTGCAACAATGTTTTAAAATTATTCAAAAGTGTAAATATTTTCATAATTCAGTTGATTCAAAATTTATCGATTTTTTGTTGCGAGTTCCATTCGAAAAGCACAAGATTTTCCCGGGGAAGTCGATTAATATCATGCAAACGTTTGGCATGATGGAAGACTACTTAGGATTTGAAAACGGCATTTGAAAAGTCGGAAAAATTCTGTTTCTGATGACAGAAAAAATTTCATTAGTTTTAATCTTTCGTTTCATTTTTATTTCTTTATTTTTAAAGTGATTTAATTTTTATTTTATTATTATTATCATAAAATAATTGAACCACAAAAGAAAGAAACTGAGCTCCCTATAATGCGCCGTAATGTAACTTACCAATTGTTGGATGAAAGTGCAACACAGTCAAAAAGCTAAAAAAGACAACCACATGCTTTTGACTCTCCATCGACTTCCGCGCGCAGCTTTCAAGCAATACGCTCAGCGGCTGACGTTGACAGCTGTGCGAAAGTTCGTTGAAAGAAAAATAATAAGTTTTTTCGACGAAAATTCGGACAACGTCCATTCAGTACTGGCCTATTTTTGCACGCACGCTCAGTAATAAATTGAAACTGTCCTGTGAGTTGCACGGTTCCCGAAAAATTGTGTAATAAAAGTAAATAACGTCGGAGAAAAGTGCGTAAACCCACTTAAAAATCAGGCCTCTAACTGATCGAAATTTCCTGAGCAACGCCTCATCGCCGGCACGCCAATTTTCTAAGGCGAAGCTCGTCTTTCATGGTAAGAGAAACGTTTTAAAAACGTCACTTGGTGGAACATTTAGAACCGATCGATCTTCTAGCATAAAGCGCAGACTACGTCCAGGCACAGGAGAAGGAACTACTAAGTTTAGTAATATTCACAGAGCTTTAAAAATGAGTTTTTCTTCATTTTCAGCCAACAACAATATGTGAATTTCCAGCTAAAAATATAAAATATAGTCATAAATGTACAAAAAATTGTTAAATGCAGAAACGTGTTATTATTGTCCAAAGACAAAATACGTTGAAATATACGCGTGCGTTCGTAAATTTTCACAACTTTAGCGAGCGAAAAATGTCTCACTCCGCAGCCTCAATGTCATGATTCTCGAATGCGTGTGATAACAGATTGTCATCAGCCGAAGCAACGTGACGGCAGTTTACTTTCAGCTGAGCTACAACTTCATCAAGCTCGTTGCTGCGAACCGTGGACTTCCCGACAAATTCGTCGATAAGCTCGCTGGCTTGGTCAACGATCGGTGCTTCTGCGTTGGGCATCGTTGCCTGAACGACTAGAACAATCTTTGCCATGCGGCGCACGTTTACCTCGACGGCCGCAGCTGACTGGCCACAAAAAACACTCTTTCCCTTGTAGAGCATGAGAAATGCCGGTAACATTGTGCTGAAGAAGTAGGATCGAACAACCATCGAGAGGAGCTTGACGATGTCAGACTCGCACAGTACTCAATCACAACTGAAATTGAAAAATAATTTAGCTGAATCACCTTATCATTTTTAATGTTTTTTATTTATTTAAAATTTTTAACCTTTGATTTATTTTTTTATTTTGCTTTATCATTTTATTTGTTACATTTTACTTCGACATTTTACCTTGTAGCATTAAATGTTCGTCAAATTTTAACTAAACTTTTTCAACCTTCAAAGAATATAATTTCAAGCTTTAGGCAAGCAAATTTAATTTTGTTCAATAAATTTTTAGTTTAATTTTAACTTTGTGTAGTTTTTATTTAGTTTTTATGAGATTGAATAAATTTTAATTGAGTTTTTAATCAATTTTATTTCATTTTATTTTATTGCAGCATTTTATTTTTTTTTAATCTTTAGTCTTTATCTTAAAATAAACTTTTGTTCAAATTTTCAGTGATATAATTTATAGATTTATAGATTATAGATTTAATTTTGCCTGGAATTTTATTTAAAAATAGCTGTAATTTTAAATTTACTTCAAGAAATTTTGTAGCATTGCAAAACCTTATACTTTAACGCCTTTTCTATGACGGCCAAATGTGGACATTCCACAATTATATCATTAATATGCTCTCTGACATTGATAATACGACTGTCGATAAAGGTTTTATCGTTGATCTTATTTTCGAAACTTTCGCCCTCTTGCTTGACTAACTCGGCGAGGACAGTCCCCGGAAGTATTTTGGGCTTCATAAAGTGTTCGAGGAAGCGGAATTTCATAGTTTTCGCGCCATCTCTGGCTTACCTTCTCATCTTTGCCGCCATATTATCAATGAATTTGTGAATTGCAAACTTGCTGCGCGTTGTGATAAACTTGATGACCGTTTCACTGCTGATACCTTGACTGCTTATGTCGCGATTCGCCAGCGCTTCTTTGACAAATGCTAAAATAAGTACAACTGAAAGAAAATTAACATTAAAATTTTTTTCAACCAAACACAATGTAATTAATCAACAAAAATTAAATATGAATTAAATTAGAATTTCAAGTTAATTAAAAATACTGAAAAAATTTCCTTTGTTTTATTAAAAATTTAATTAATGCAAACTAAATTAAAGTAAAGCGAATTAAATTAATATTATTAGGAAAAATGATTAATTAATAAAAGGTTAAATAAAATTAAGTTTAATAGTGAATTTAAAAAACGAAAAAGTACATCGATATTACATATAAACCTCAGGCATGCTTAAAACTCACTCGCGGCTTCGCCACAAAGCCGGCTTGGATAAATCGGAATGCAGATGTGAACCCCTGGATTTTCAACTAAGACTTTTGCGATGTACTGCTCGATTGATGTCGTGTCACTTTGGAGTTGTCGCTCAGCAATCATGGGGACGAGACGAAGCATTCGCAGTTCAGAATTAGTTGAAGAACCTTTGCGCAGTCGGCGACTCGACGTGCAAAACTTCTGAAACTCTCAAATTGGCCACAGCCTCAATGGAAAATCTCACGAAACGTACCCAACTTGATTGGAGTCAAGAACGCTCTCGCTGATAAGCGGCAAGACGACAAAGCATTTATTATTCATCGCCGTTTACTTTCTCTGGAATGTCAGATTTTCGCTACCACAAACCGAAAGTTCTGTCTTTTTTGATTGACTAATATTTAGCTAAACCGAGTGGTCCACGGATCAGCGCGAAAAAAATGCCCAAAGCCACTCCTACCAAACTGACAATGTTTCTCATTTGAGCAAAGCCTTTCACCAAAACTGATGACACTACACAACCCCCTCCCCCTTTTGCCCAAAACTCCGCCCACTCGAACAGAGCTGTATAAGGAGGGGGTGCTGCCAGCCAATGTGTGTAGAG
>JAQGBB010001495.1:0-13292 GCA_034691745.1 Prismatolaimus dolichurus
TTGACTGATTTCAAACCGATAATAATCGTTTTCCAAATTACTTTCATCCACAATCCACTTGAAGCAAAGCGGCAAAGCCGTTGCATTTTGCAGATTTCAAGGCTTAATTTTTTCGACAAATGTTTCCTCAAAGATTCTCACCGGGTTCCATTAGCAAGCAGCAACCATCCTTTCCTGTTGCTTTGGACTTTATTTCTCAGCTGCTCATTTGAATTAATGAACATCGCTCATGAGTCCCGTCTAAACGTAGAAGACCATGAAGAGTTCACTTGAATTCCAGAAAATTTATAACCGCTCAGCAAGCTGCTTTTCAAATTAATCTTTCAAAGTATCTCTTTTGAAATCCACCAAATAAAGGTGTTTACTGTTTATTTCCAACTATAGTCATCGCGCGTCTGCTCAGCTTTCCCATGCTCCCCGTTTTCGAAAGCCCTACGACAAATGAGCAAGCATCACGTTTCATTGTGTTCTGAAAGCTGCGTACTAGCTCATATTTGGCATGATAATCACAAAGAGCAAGCTAATTTCAACGCAAGTTGGCTGATTACCGAATGCAAACGAGATTTGACGTATAATCATTATTGTTAGTTAGCAACAAAGCATAATTTAATTTGAAAATAAAAAAGCGGCATCTGCGCGAATAATTCGCATTATATCTGTCCTTTGCCATCCATTCTGTATCTGTCTGCAATGAGACGCTCGTAGGTGCTTCCGTCAAAACGCCACCTTGTGTAATGTTTGAACGGTATCGTTTTCGCGAGGTTTAAATTGATGCCTGTTATTTTAGCAGGATTCAAGAGGAAACAAAATTACTGTGCTTTTAAAAAGGCTTTTTATTTTTATGGGTAAATAGTTTTGCAAAAAAAACAATTAAGCGTGTTATTCCCCTCAGATGATGCACATGTGCACCTCGAAACGTTGGTGAACTGCAACATCTTCTGTGTTTGATCTTTCACGTCAACGTTAAAGTTACGATGAGCAACTATTATTTTTCTCCTCTCCTCGCGAACACCCTCACACACCTTTTAGTAAAGAACCAGGACGATGAATATTTGAGGTTGATGCATTTTCTTCAGTCCTCGCTCTCCACTGACACTACGAGTTTTCAGTGACGCACGAGTTTATTAAAATCAAATAGTAAAAAATATGACTAATATTTGACAAGCTCAGCAATTTCAGAACGCGCCACTTGCGCTAGGGTACGGGCGATTAATTATAGACAAATTTTGTTGTTAAGAAATGTAGCTGGAAAAGTCTCCATTGACTAAGCCGCGGTCCGGAAAGAAATGTTGTCAACCTGAACGTCCACTACACGACAAGCGGTGTGTCGGGCCCAACTGATGCGTCTGTCGGGCGTGCTGCCGCGAGAAGGGCGCCGATTTGAATCGATTTTTCGAAAACGACGGCGGCTAATTATGGACACTTGCGAATCGCTCGCGTGCGCGCTCCAGACGTATCAGCATGCTGAAAACTAGTTTGCTGCAAACAATCGAGCGTGGTCAAAAAAGCGGCGTTGACAGAATTTCTATTGCATCACGCGCTCTCGCGCACGACGCGCACAAAGACACCTAACTTTTGCTAAATTTTACGTTTTCCGACGTGTTCATCAACTGTGGCCCCGCTTTCTTCGGCCTACAAGCATTGTCGAGCAACGTTCAACTGGCAACCAAAGGGTATTTTTGAACAAGGAACTCAAAAATAACCTTAGTTTTGCGAAATTCTTGCTTATTCTGGGTGTTACTGTAAAAAAATTGCGTTTTTCAGTTTCTGTAAATCTTTTCGGTCTTTAAAGTCGGACTAGCATTTCTCAATAAATAATGCAGTTGCTAAACTGAACTCAGAGATTCTGAACAAACTTGAAACGGGCTTTCTAACGCCATGTGCGTATTTGTGAAATTCGCGTTCTACATATCTATGCTTATGTGGTCTGCGTGTCCATAATTAAACTTTTGGGATCGATTTCTTGCGCGCGCTAAAAACAGTGAATCTGCCCGATCTTAGTGGTTTCTGACTTCTTGCGTGAACTCCTCTTGCTGTTCTCTCCAAAAGTTTTTTGTTCTCTGAAAAAATTTCGAGATCTAATTTTGCCGATTTTTGCAATTTTGAGGTTTTCGGAATAGACCTAAGAGTACTCGTAGAGCGTTGGGCGTTTACTCTTATCGTGTACACAACGTTTACAATTATAGTATTTATAATTAGCCGTGTTCATAATTAGCCACTCGTGCCCTATGCATCCTTTTGCTGTTCACTACGTTCGCTTGGGGGATGCAATAAAAACATTTTGGCACTCATAAAGAGTGCCAAGTACCATAAGATGCAATACATTACAGCACACGCATCCCTCGGTTTGACTCAGTGTGCTTATGCTCACAATTTCGACACGACTACAGCTAAATTAATGGCTTCTTCTCAGGCTCTCGTTCGTCTTTGACCTCGCGGAACTCTCCTTCGTCAGAACTCTGCGACTTTCGTTTGTGCTCGGCGACAAAGTCTTTCCACATCTTCTCTAGCACATCGGTGACGATGAGCTCGCCGGCGTTGTTCGCCATGAGGCGCAGAACGAAGACACCGTCGGTGCGAAGCTTGTCGCTGACGAAGACGTCGAGAAGGCTAGCATCGCGGTCGAGCAGGCCTCGTCGCAGGAGATATCGCGCGATGAACGACTTGCGAGCGCCGTAGAAGAGCGACGTGATAACCCAGTACCACAAGTTAAGGATCGTCAAGATGGAGATGAGGAAGAACCAAAACCAGAGAAAGACGAAAACCTTTTCGTTCAGCATATTTGTCCAGAGGACGCATCTAATTAGACGCACAAAATAACAAAGAAATTTGGATTGATTTTTTTCTCTAGCTTTAGGCTTTCTTACTGAATCGTCGTTGTGTGCTCTTGTCCTATGGACGTAAAGTGAATAATTTACAGTACAAAGCGCGACAGACGTGATGTTTGGAGGCCCTTACCGAGTTCACGAATAGGCACATCGCAAAGTGTGACTCGCGGAAAGTGACCACTCGTGTGCCACTGCGTCCCATTGACGAGATCTCGTAGAATGCCCACGCCCCACAGCTTGTACTGAGGACCGAGGAAACGATTGAGCAAAAGAAATTGCCCAATCAGATTTACGATGAACAAGATCTTCACGACGATGTAGAGAACAGTGATGTATGAGCCCACAGCGTACCCCTTGCCGCACTGGAAGAACCAGTCAACGGGATTCCGCCCGCGCGGGGCATTAGGCAGCGAAATCGCCTTTTCAATGTGACCAGAGATGGTCTAGAAGAGGGAAAGACGCGGTCAAAGAAGAAATCTTGGATGACCTACTTGGCCCGTCTACCGCAATGTCCTTATTTCGTTGCGCCTTGTGAATGCTGCACTCGCACGCTGTGTTGAGGATGCTCTTCACGTTCAATCCTATGTTTGTTAGCAGTACTATCTATGTTTAGACTCAGCCTAGACGGCGCTTTCGTTAATTAGCTTGCCTGACTGCCAGTTCATAATGCGCCAAATGACGTGCGGTATGCAGAAAAGGAAAGCCATAAGGACGAGGATAAACGGCACCTACAGTGTTACAGTACATCCACGAGTAGCTAGGCTATTTAGTTACTTGTTCACGTGGATTTAGAAATGGGTTAAACAAGCAGTTAAATGGCTAAAATCCGCCGCTAAACGTACCCACTGGTAGTAAGTGATCTCGCGGCTTTCACGATCAGCGGTCGTGCCGGGAATTGGTTCATAGAAGGGCAGCCAGAAGGTATTTTCAACGAAGCAGTAGTCATACGCGTACTCGATCCAAGGTTTTGTCCACTGGGCTACAAATATGTTCAAGGTTTCACCAAACACTGACTTGGTACCAAACTTGGCCTTTACCTGGAGTCCAGCACTTGATCGGGTTCGAGACGTACTGCCACGACGCCGTGACGATCGACAGTAGAATGATCATGATCGTCGTCCAGTAGTAGTTGGCACGATCGATTGCATCGTCGTCGTGTTTGGGCTTCTTCGTGAGCTTGTCCAAGAGGGTGCTGACGAGCATAATCTCGCCGACACCCATCTTCAAAGTTTGCGGTTATTCAGAAAGTTATTGCGGTAGTTTGAAGTAACACCAAGCTATAAAATTGTGGAAATTTATTTGTTGGTGCGACAAACTCTGTACATCGTTCAGCGGTACCTGTTAAGTTTACTACAACAGTACGAGGACCATAGTAAGAGCACGCAAATGGGTCTACTGTCAAAGGACCAACGAACAACGTGATAAGATAACAGTATGCCCAAAAATAAAAGCATACGCACACCCTGGTGTTTGGAAGTGACAAAGGTGTATGTGCCTGTACCATAGTTAGTCGACCGTAGTTTTGCGCAATAAGCATACAGGTCTCATTGTGTATTTTCCGCGCTAATCCTAAGGTTCTGGTCGATCCTCACAAGACGATTCAACCAACCTCAAGCTGCAAGGCTACTGCCACTTAGATTATCTCTTTGTAAAACATTAGCCTTGAATTTCACCATTGCATTTCTCTTTGACTAGTGGATACAATTCGATAGAAAAAAACAGAATTACAGCGTAATTACAGAGTTAGTGTTTACAAATAACTTGGAAGAGTTACACAAGCTTACTGTTGAATTGCTAGATTATGCGATCCTCGTCTACAGGTTGAGTCAGGTTAATAATAAAAATTTTGATTAGCGAAAGTTTTATTTGACTCAGTTTATGTTGATGTGTTCTTGAAGTGCGTGCAAAACGGTTGCGTAACACAAACGTGCCGAAAGGCGTAAACGCCTCCAGCGGTGGCTGAACGGCGGAAACGCCTTCCGCCTCGATTGCATTACGCAACCAAACTGTAGTTCGCTCTTAGCCTCCATTGGCTCTACGAATAAAGAGGTATTTCGGAAACAGCAAAATATTCAACAAACTTCCCACGTTGCAGCAGCTACAACCTACATGCAGCTTACGCTTGAAGGCTTATCAGTTGTGTTGCTCATGAGAGTGGGTAGAAGCTCAGTCCTACGAGCTTTGCCCCCGTTGACAAGTGACAGTTTTAGCCAACTTATTAATCAGCACGTGCACGACTAGCGTTAGCTAGTGCATAGGTACACGTGGGTGTTTTGTGCGCGAGGTCCGTGGGACTCCCAGTAAATAGGCAATTTTTTTATGAAGATATGAAATTGATTTTAAAGTTGTTTACTTTCTCTGTCACTCAATTTTAGCTTATCTGTCACGAGCGTATGCCTTTTTTGCGCCAGCTATATATATTTTTTTAAGCAAAATTTAAGAAGATAACACTGAATACAATAAGTATACATCAAACACTAGGCAAGTGCATAGAGCATAACTTATCGCACAGCACCTAGCATGAGCTTCCTCTTCCCTTGGAGTGTGCCCGATGCCTTGGTGTACCCGATGCGCATATATTAGGTTAGCGATATTTTTTTAATGCGGAAGTGTTAGCACTATTTAGCTCGCATTGGTAATAATACTTCAAACGCATACGTGTGAAAATAATTCAGATCAGTCGGCATCTAATCGCAAACTAACATCTGAGATTGCAAGGGATGATAGGATAATATGAGGTGATATCACGTTTATATTTGAACTGTAACAAGTAATTAGCGGGTCCTTCTCCGTAGTACAAGGAATCGCTCAGCGCATCCCACCGTGAGATTCAGCGTACGGTAATGAAATTTTATGATACCTGACAAGCTTGAACAATTTGGCATTGCAACACAGGCTCCCCATTTGTGACTACGACGAGTTTGTCAAGCCTAACCGACTTGTGCCGCCAGTCTATCAATCTACTTTGCGTCTATGTTTATGCACAGCAAGCTTCCTTCTATAAGCTTATCAGCATGTGCCCTTTGTTCACGTAAACTGTGAGAGCGAGCTAAGTCTTGAGCTAAAATAGTTGCACACATTACGCTTTTGTCAACAAACTCCACGAGAAAAATTCTACAACAGATACGACCTAATAGCTACTACGGCGATTATATCCTCATTGGAAGGGTAAGTTCAGGATACGACAGACGTACTACGTATTCGTACCGTAATAAGATGTTAGTTTTCGTACCACATTTCGATCACGTTCTCCTCAAGAAGCGTAGTTCGGCGCTGAAATTTGCGTGTGCAAACTGCTGAAACATTCAGATGTAAAGGTCATCAATACCCAGCTGCACGTCGTCCTCTCGGCGCCTGTGCGGCTTAATATCACAGTCAGTCGGTAGCTTTTGCGTAAGAAAGAAATCTCCGAACGAATCAAGCTCAACGGTACAGATTGGCGGTCTTGACCATTCGGCGTGCTGTCCGTTCACCGCTAAACGAAACGTTTAATTCTGCGGCAAAGTCCGTTCCTGCCACGTAACTGCGTGTGCAGGCCGATAGCTAGAGCTAGGGAAATGGACGAGAACGGTTACGTATTTCATGGCATTTAGCATAAAATGTGATTCCAGGGCGTTACCGCCACCCCTCGCCGCATCGTCATCGACAATCTGCGCAACAGTTTGCGATTGCGCTTTTTACCTATTTTTAGCCACTGCATATAGATCGTACCGCAATACCAAATTGGTAATCTGACAGCAAACTTTGATGTGAAAAACAAGCCTTGGCTTGGTTGGCACCGACTTCTCTCCGTACAGCTTACCATTTTAGCTAACGACCGGTTGGCGTAACTGCCGAGCTTCAGCTTGCGTCGTCGATGATCGTGTTAAAGGCATCGAGCTGACGACAAGGAGCTTCTCAGCATAGACAGCACTCAAAGAGACCGCTTTTGTGATGGAGCAGCTTGCAAAGTTCATCGGCGGTCTCAAGCCGGTGAGTAGTGTTTCTTTCGGGACTTTGTCCTCTTCTCGTCTCTGATGTAACGCATGTGATCAGACCTACGATGACGATTGGGTCGACCGATTCAATAACTACTGGACGGTGATCGTAATTGGCGGTTTCGCGGTAACTCTAAACCTCAAGCAATACGTTGGAAAATCGATTCAGGTAATCGCGTAGTTTCGTAATATAGGGCACTGCCGTTATGTCAAAATCACTGTCACTATGGGCTCATCCATATATGACGTCACCTAAAATTTCAAAATTTTCGACCCCCTCCCCTTCCGTCACCACTCTTACCCAAGCTAGTACGCGTAAGAGGCGCTTTTACGCTGTGTTTGATGCGACGTCGCATCATGGGCGTGTTACATTAAACACAGCGCCAAAGCGCCACCTACATCGACTGGCTTAAATCCGAGAATTTACGGTAGCTTCGCCTCCCACAGAAAATTTTTGGACCCCATCCCCTTAGCAGGTGACGTCATATATGGATGAGCCCCATAAATTTTTAACAGGCATATGTATTGTATCCTATTGTATAGAAAAGCGCAGGTCGTTGAGGCTCTTTGGCGAAACTGTCCCTTCGTTCTCGTTTAGTGCTGGGTTCCAGCGCAATACAAAGACTCATGGGAGCAGTACGCGGAGAACTACTGCTTCGTCGAAAACACCTACTTCGTACCATGGGGCCAAAACATTCCCGAAGATCGACAGGAGAGAGAGGATCGTGAGATAGCCTACTACCAATGGTACCATCGATGATGTAGGGACATGAAAACATTGGATCAAATCTGTGTATCTATTTCTTGTCAGGGTGCCATTGGTGCTTGCAATTGAGGCGATGATGTTCGTTCTTCCACACATCGCCTGGCGTCTCCTCAACTGGGCGTCCGGTATGAACATCAATAACGTCCTCAATGAAGCGACGAGTTCGAAGAACATCGAACACAAATCACGCGATGATGCGGTCGAGTGTATCGCAAACCATATCATGGATGCGACGACGGTTCAAGCACGACTTCGCAGACAGTTAACACAACTCAATATTGCATTGACTTTTGGAAAAGCGCGCGGAATCTACGTCTCGCTGCTCTATCTCCTCATTAAGCTCCTCTACATTATCAACGTCGTTGGCCAACTTTTCATGTGCTGTTTATTGGGGTGGAACACTACGGTTCTAGTTGACGCCTTGCTGGTTCTTTTAGCTTGAACAAATTTCTTGGCCCGCAATACAAGTTCTGGGGTATCGGATTCTTGAACGATTTGGCGCATGGTCGACCGTGGCAACATTCCGGCCATTTCCCTCGGTAGGTATAGATTCTGACTCCTTGTTGAAATGGTACAGCCCCACTGAGTTGAAGGAGCGTCAATTTGAGGCAAAGCTTTTCATTTTTAGAGTGACCCTTTGCGACTTTGACGTTCGCGTGCTTGGCAATTTGCATCGAGAGTCTGTGCAGTAAGCATCAAAACTTTAGAGATCAAGCAGACTCATATCACCGTTCCTGTTTCAGATGCGTCCTTCAAGTGAACATGTAAGAATTAGATGTCTCGCCGCAAAAGTACACGTGAGGAACTTACGTGTAGAAAATGACTTCACTGCACGAGTAAATCGGCGGATCGCCGAAGTTCATCCTGCATTTCAACAAAAAGCACATACACGCACCATTGGCAAGTTGTCACCTCACCCACCATTGACAAGCTGTCACCTACCATTGGCAAGTTGTTGGAACTCTGGAACACCTGGGTGAGGCGTGGGGGAGCAGTGGAGTGGAATGGGAGGGGAGGGGAGTCGGAGGGAAGTGGGATGGATCGACGTGCAACCACTTAGCTATCCTTTTGTTGTGCTCGCTTCGCTCGCTCATGCAGGATGCAAAAAGCGTATGGTGTCGAACTTTTCCACTTCCTGCCCCAGGGCACTACTTTGTTTTTGCCCTTTTTGGACGCAATGCTTTTCCAAGGGCTGCCCTGCTGTTTACAGCTACCTGGGCAATAAAGGATGAGACTATAAACGGAAAGGTACGGTAGTAAGAAGCCGAGAGAGGACGAAGCAAAAGAGTTCGCTCCCTAGCCCTATCCGTCAATCGCTGAGCACAGCTAGAATCGTAAGGACAACACGGATAAGACCTTGTCTCGCCCATCGACTTCAGGTTCAACGAGATTGCCTTCATCTTCTTATGGTTTTGGTTCGTCGGCGTCGCCGTGATGACCATCGGCAGCTTCCTCTACTGGATTCCAGCGATGTTCGCACCCTCGCGTCGACTCTTCGTCAATAACTTGCTCATCCGCATCTCGAAACGTCACCGTGAAATGAATCCGGAACTCACTGCGGTTTACGACATCAACCGACGCAACGACGACATTCGTCTGCATAGGTTCGTTGATTCAATGTCGCTCGATGGCGTCTTCGTTCTACGTCTCATTAGCACAAATGCCGGCGACAGTATTTGCACCGACATCGTCGACGAGCTCTACCTACAGTGGGCTGAAGCGAATCCGGGAGAATTCAAAGACCTGCCGAACCTGCCTAAGTCGATCGCACGATACAAGAGGGAGAAGGACACTGAGAAGGAGGAGAAGGCTAGACAGGAGAAGGAGGAGCAGAAGCGCGACTGGATACTCGCAGCCGAAATGGGCGCTGATAAAGCCCTTCGTAAGCGCGTTACTGGTGGACTACCAGCGACGGGCATTGACGAACCAGACTCGCTATAAGGCTCTGCAACACAAGACTCGTTTACATAGCTAGCGTCAACGATGATATGCTTTCTGCATGCACATTGGAGTTTGATTTTTGAAATGTACATTTTTTGCTTTTCGGTGCACCATCTAACTTATAAGTGTGGGATTATTCTACAATGAAATTATCGGCACTTGTTTGGCTTTGTCGCTTAGTCACTCGCTCTGTTTTAGCGAGGGTCAAAACGATTTCGATTCGATTTTGATTCGAAGTTTCTCCGGTCTCGGCTGTAGGCATGGTTGTTCTTATTCAAGGATTTCCCATAAACTTCCTTTCTGTCTTCAGTTACTTTCTATTCTGTGGTACAAAACAGTGTTAGTAGCCTACCTACAAAATGCTTGTTTACCCAATTGTAATCCCTTGATCCTCGTAGATGTAGCTAATTTAGTTGATTCAATACAAATTAATTCGAAACAACTTTCCGAACTTTTGATTCGAAGATGCATCAGGTGAGACTTCTTCATGTTCTTCGTTGGTCCTAATCAAACGGCACAGTCGTGAACGGTTGTGGGCGTCGACTCGCCTGTTCACGGCTTCTCGGGCGTGGTACAACGGGGTTCGGTTCACAGATATCAACGGCATACCTTTGATGACTACATGCTAAGGTTTATGAGCAGGCAGGTACGTGGTGCTAAAAATTGTGTGGGCCCAGTACAGCATGCTGCGATAAGAATTTGTCTCTGATAAACAGGACCCATGCATAGGCGTCCGTCAATCGCCCCCTTTACCTTTGTTTGATTGATCGACATAGCTGACACGTTAGTTCATCACTGCTGAAGTTTTAAAAAGTAGCTGGCAGTTTTTAGCAACAAATTTATGGAAGAAGTGAAGATTTTTTAGGGAAATTTTGGGATTTTCCTCAACATTTTTTACACCATTACACAAAAATATTATCGTACCACAGATAGATAGTCTGCTTCACGCGTGTGAACTAAACAATTTTCCAGACCATTTAGACATCAAATATATTTGAAGTGAAGTGAAAGGTCAATCGTCCGTGCTACGACGTACTTATTTTGATATGCCAATCGACCGGTCCGTTCTGCCAGTAATGAGTTTACGTGCGAAGTTGAGAGACTACGAAGTACTTTACAGCAGCCGGACCATCGACGTCAGTGTTTGAAGTAGGATCTATTCCTTCGCATTTCAGCGACCCGACACGAGTGTGAGGAGTGAGTTACTATTGCGCACGTATTGACACTCGCTATTAGGGGCGACGCTTTGGCGACGGACGGCACCTTTGATCTGCATTCCAGCCAGACGATTCGGGAAAGTTTTCCGGTCCCGTAATAACAGTCAGACTGTGACTACACTTGACTTTCGAATGAGGTGCCAAGTCGGCTGCTACTGGATCGATAGGCATTTCGTATCACGCAAACCGTTTTCACCCTCAAACATCTCCAACTTCGAACAAGCAAGCAGAATCCATCGAAAAAGCACGCTAGATACTCGCACGCTCACCAAGCTATGCTTAATATTCAACCGCATAGCAGTCCATCTATGGGGAATCAACGAAGATATAGAATTAACCGCCCTTTAGATTTACCCTGAAGAACGTGGCGCTGTTACGCAGGTCTGCGCGGTCTACACTGAAACAGCGGAAAAGACTACCTACCCTAAACTAGCGCCCAAATCGAGCCCACCCGCAACAATAGAGTACGGTAGTTATTACATAGCAATTATTAGAAAGCATTGACGTTTCAAGCAAATATGTCCTTCTCGAGCAATCGTCAGCAAACGGTCTAAAGATGCATCTACGAATCGGATCACAAGAGTGACTTGAACTCTATAGGAAAAAGAAAAGAGGAATCAGATCGCGGTAACCATGGTCATCGTTCGCGTACCTGCGAGATTGATCTTGCCGTCGTGATCAGCATCAGCGTTCGCGAAGTCGGCGTCTGAAAGCGGTGCGGCACGACCAGCTTGCGGCAATGCTGCGTCGGCTTCAGCCTTGTTGATCAGCCCATCGTGATCGGCATCGGCGGTATTGAAGATTTCCTCGACGTTCGCCTAAAACGAATCGCAAGGCGCGTGATTCAACCTATCGTTCAACACGACTTACCATTGTTTCGAGAGTTTGACTTGACGATTGTTTGATTGAAAATCAAAGTCGATTCGCTCGAAATCGCAAAAATCTGCAGAAAAATGCAAAGTCGATAAAGACTTGTGCCTGATTACGGTAACAGAGCATGAAAATAAGATTCGGGATAGGGATGAACTCGCATTATGGTCGATTATGCATAGCATAACAGAGGTATTATTAAACAAAGTGGAAATGAGAAGCCAAAAGTTTGAAGTGCAATAAATATGAGGACTGTTTTGAAAAAGTTTGGCACTTGGACTTCTTTAATACGCGACCAGCAAATCCAGTCGGGCTGGTGTTTGCCGCCGACGTTCGTTGGAGCAGTCGGCATCAATGACAGCCGTTCGATCACAGTTTGCAGCGACGCTGTGGCAAACTCGCTTTCCACGGCGTCGCATCGAGGAGTGAGAATATGTGCGGCATTCCGAGAGTGAAGAGGTAGCGGATACTTTAGAGCGTGGAAGACGATAGTAGCACTTCAACCCGTCCGTCACTCTCATCGAAGGTCAGCCACTTTCATTCATTTCTCACGTCCACGTTTTTTACTTTTTGGGACAACAGACTTCCGATTGAGTTTGAATCACGCTTTTCGAGACTCGAGAACTTTCGAAATTACCACGCTTTTGTGCCCGACAGGTCGGTCGACAGATGGGCGATACGATGAATGGGTCGGACCAGTTTTCGGGCCCGTAAATCTCGGGTTTTGTCACCCACGGCTTTCGACGTCGGCGTAGACCGCCAGACGATTGTCGGTTATGCATTTCTGAGGGAGTTTTTGCGCGGGAACCGTCTGAACCTGACACTCCATCGCTGCCCACTGTCTAGCCTCCGCGAACCGACTGGCGCATCAAATTTGCCTGTCATCATCCTGACTGTGTGTGTATGAATGTGGCATAGAAAAATTCTAAAAAATACCTGTCGAATTTTTCACTTTAATACCTACCTACTCGGGAACAGCAGAAAGCGTGACTAATGGTAACCCGTGAGTAATAACTCAAACAAGCGTCGCTGCCTACTGCACCATCCATCCATCAATTGATGATACCGGAAATTTGAAATACGGTCCTTTGCTATCGAGACTGAGATGTGTAGATGGTGCAACCCAACCGTTTCTACATACTTCATGCAGGCCATATGTACTGCTACCATATTTGAAGCAGAATTACACTATAGCAACTCTAAATTGGCACATAGTACCCAGCTAAGGGTTTACGTTTTTGTATATCCGCTGCATGACCATAGATCTCTGATATATAACGCAGTATCGATAGTAAAGGACGTCAAAATGGAAAATTTGAGTTCCCGGTATAATTAATCGGATCGTTGCAGGTTTTGGGGTGTTCGATAGAAGTAGCTCCGACATTTACATACATTTGCTCAGCTGCTCGTTTCGTCCTAGTAGTTGTTGAAATGTGATATTACCTGTAACATCCTGGAAGTACCTGAAAGTACCTGGTGTCGCACCGAAATGCGAGATCACGCCATCAGATCCTATAACCTCTCATCATTTTATAATACATAGTCGTAGTACTGCTTGAAGTTTGAACTGTGCATGCAATAAAAAGTTGACAACCTCTGAGAATACTTGGATACTTTTGCGTGTGACGTCATGTGTCAGTCCAAGGCACTGTGTTCAAGAATCTGCCCACACATTATACATATTGCTGGCATT